>MU378140.1:0-179451 GCA_022495175.1 Hypoxylon argillaceum
TTTATATTATATATTATAAAGCTTTATTATTTATTATATATATATATATATATTTATTATTAATTATTAAAACAACTATATAATATAAAAAAAAGTACTAAAATATTTATTTTTAAAAAAGTATATTAAATTTGAACTTTTTTTAACAAGTTTAAAACTTATATATAAAAAGTATATATTAATTATATAAATAGTATAGCTAGTATTAAATAATTTATATAGCGCACTAAAAAGAGCTTGTTAAATAATTCTCTTAGATTAGAGCTAGTCACCAATATAATAACAGAGCACATGCACCAAATCTAACAGAATGATCTACCTCCTCTTCGCTAAAATCTATACACATCTCCACGAACTACCAAGTAGTCACGCCATTAACGTCATGAGATTTCTTAATTTGGCTAGTTGGGAAGCGGTATTATCTATTAATAGCTCTACATTTATGATTAGGACTAATTAGGTATACTTAGGTACCTACTTAAGAAAATGCCCACCTCTCTTCCCAACCAACGTGCCATTGCCCGAATCCATGTCGGTATAGATAGAGAGGATGTCGGTGCTGTTGTCGTAATCGACGCCGCACTTGTCAGAGTAGCCTCGAAATATATCCGCACGATCTTGGATATACTGCTCAAAACCGCTCCTCGAGCAAGTAGTCCCCGGCCCGTCAGCACAGTCCGGCAATGGTTGCGGTGCGCTGTTGACCAGCACGCGATAGTAGTCTCCATCGTCATACCCGTAAGTGCCCGAGCAATCCAATCGCTCGATCGCCAGGTTACCCAGGAACGGCAGCAAATGGGAACTCTTCCAGGCACGGCGGTAGTTTATGCGGTCAAGCGGCATCGTGTCGTTGATTGCGGACTCGCTGCCCCCAAAATCCGAATTGTTGAACAGCCCCATGGCCACCATGACCATCGGAGGCAGCTCCCGATGTGTGAAACTCACATACATGTCCTCGTCGCTGTCGTCGCTCAGGAGGAGGTTGGCTGTGGCGTTGAGCCAAGGAAGCCCCACGAAGCCTGACACCTGGTTCCCGTAGCCGACGTTGTAGTGGTACTGGATGTCTGCTGTGTACTCCCATCCCAGCCAGTCATCCGGCGAGAAGAGGTCGAGGTCGCAGAACGGCGAACTCCCCCGGATCACAGATTCGTAGCCGCAGAGCTCCATCATGCCATAGACGTCATTCGAGGTGAAGTTGAACGAGGGCGCTAACGCATTCAGTCTGGCTATTATTGGTGCTGTGAATTTTTCGAGATACACAGACTGCTGCTCGCTCCCTGTCGAACCCGAATACGCCGGGCAGCTTTTGTATGGTGTTAGGGTGTTGGCACCGGCTTTTGCGGATTCATAGATGCTGATGACGCGGATTTCATTGTCATCCGTCTCCAGTCCGCGTACTAATGACTGGGCAGACTTGAACGTGCGCTCGGCAGACGACGTCCAAACATGACCCGGAATTTTCAGGTTCGGATACCGGAATGAGAGAGTAGCTCCAAGCTGTGCAGCCTCGAGTTTTCCCACACGCGTCAAGAGCTCGCTCTCGGCGTCTGTTATAGGGGCCGTCCAACTCGAGAGGAAATTCAACGTTGGAATCTTGGTCCAGTCGATCCCCGTGTGGTTCGCTAGCTTGGAGATGAAGGGCTCGAGGTACTCCTCGTAGTCGTAGTCATTGAAGTAGATGGCCGCGTGTCGGCTCAGGTACGCTACTCGCACTGGTGTGCAGCCTTGTGGTGCCGAGGGAGATGTCGGGGGGTCTTGTGGTTCAAAATAGGGCGCAACTCCACCTAAGTGCTCAAGAGGGTTGAATGTATAAGTTGAATAGAGCAATGTCGCCGAACATATTTCAGCAAAGGCGAACAGAAGCCCTATTCGAAGCCATGGGAACGAGCGATTGAGATGCATAGCAAGCATCTTGTTTCTTTCCTCTGTACTAGATAACCACGTCGTACTAGTTCACACTGAATTGGGACGAAATTCTTAATTTCATTCGTCGCTGTGGAGAAATCCCCGTGAGTTTTTAAAGTCTGTTTACTTATACTTGTTTGTTACTGACCTACACAGGGAGACTGCTTAAACAGTGCTACTGGTATTATGACGAAGACAGTATTGTGCGTAATACTTGTGTCGTCATATGTCCGCCAAGAAGCAAGCTAAACAAGGGAAGTGCCTGCACTGTTTTTAGATGCACTGTTCCTGGATGCATAAGGTAAATTTAACTGAGACATGCGTCATTGACAAAGCAGATCAGCTTCCGACGTCAATTACCACCCATGTCCATGGCGGCTACAAATTGACACCACTGGCTCAATTGGTATTTTCGTCTTAAAATTCGTAACCTTCAAGAATTATATCCTAAGCCATCTGCAAATATCAGAGCATGTGCATCACAAGAATGAGTTGAAGAGATCCTTGCTCTAACAATGCCTACATAGGTAGATCGACACTGCAAACGCGGAGAATTATATCTCCAACGACGTTTTGGTCTCGCTACCACATGCTCCGTTTTCCGAGACGAGCTCACATATTTGTTGTAGCTAGTCAAGATAAACAAATACAAAATACGCATATGCAAACCCATCCTCTGGCTTTCGGAATGGACGTTTCAAGGCTTCTCATTTTTCTTTGTGAAGATCGGGTGATACGCAGGTTGCCGAGATGAGGCTAGGAAACATTTTCTTCTTCGCAGCCGCCCTCGGGCACTGGCCCGCCACAGCTGGACCACCTCCTCCCATCGCAGGGCTCAAATCCCGAGCGACACCCTCGCTACCAGACCGGGCGCCCTTCGGCTTCGGCTCCTCGGCCACAGGCGGGGGCGTAGCCGACGAGACCAACACGTACGTGGTGGACAACATGATGGATCTGCGGGCGGTGCTGAAAATGGCCACGCCGCGGACCGTGTACGTGCAGGGCGAGATCCTGGGCAGCCAGATCAACGAGACGTTCGCGGGGGACTGCCAGTACTACATCGACTCGAGCGGCGTGCCGGCCTACAACTTCACGCTGTACATCATGTCGCTCAACGCGACGTACACGGACGCCGTCAAGGCTGCCGTGGCCGCGAACCAGACGTTTGAGGGCCGGAATGCGACTGAGTACTTGGCTTTGTTGAACCATCAGAATGTAGGCATGCTTTTTTATTCCGAGTGTGGGAGGGGCGGGGATGACGTGTGTGACGAGATGGTAATGTGACGCTGCTCATATTAATTAATATGTCGTGACACCAGGGATGGCGCGGGACGGCGCAGAACGTGCAGAAGTCGTGGGAGTCGATTGACGCGCAGGGGAACCTGACGCTGATCGGGATGGACGTGAGTAAACCTAGGAAACCCTTGATATCCTCTCCGACTTGATCCGCCCCTGTAGGTAGAGATGATCTAGAAGGCCAGACCACAACCCCCCTAACAGCCAGCCCCTATCTAGTCCACAGCCCACCTCCACGGCGTATCCCTAGCCTTCAACACGCGCAGCAACATCATAATCCGCAACCTCCGCCTCACCTCCCCGCGGGACTGCTTCCCCGCCCCGGAAACCTACCCCGCGACCTGGAACGCGCGCTACGACGCCGTCTCCTTCGTCACCACCACCACCGCCTGGCTCGACGGGAACACCTTCCAAGACGCCGCCGCCGGTCCCGTGGCGCCGGACCCGCTGATCTGGGGCTGGGCCGTGGACCGGTACGACGGCCTCTTCGACGTCGAGGACGGGAGCGATAACATCACGTTCAGCCACAACGTCGTCGCGAACCACCATAAGAGTCTGCTCTGGGGCGGCGGCGAGAAGGAGGGGGAGCGGGATCTTGGGAAGATGCGGTTTACGGTGTTTGGGAACCGTTTTGCGAACTCGTCGAGTCGGAATCCGCTTATGCGGTTCGGCACGTTCTATGTTGTGGATAATGTCTTTGGGAATTACGCCGATAAGCCGCCGCTGTACGCGGATTCGGACGTACGTTCCGAGTCGCAGGAAAGGGGTGTATCGAATAGCGAAACTGACACGCCCTATGTGCCCGCCTTCGAATATAACCTAGGCATATACAACCTGTACATCCCCTCCCCTCTCCTTCCTTCTTTTCCAAACTCTAACCACCCCCAGCTCCTCCCTCCTAGTATCCGGCAACTACTTCGCCCAAACAGGCACCTACCCCACAGACGCAACCCGCATCTTCACCTTCCAGAACCTCGGCGGCCCCGCGGGCCCGGCCCGCATCTGCTCGCCCCCCGACCTGGCCCCCTCCACCCTCGCGTCTTCCTACCCACATCTAGCCTCGCTGGCACAACCCCAGAGCGCGCTGAACGGCGAGTCGCTGAACTTAACGGCCGAGGTCTTCCGTGCGTTCGCGTACCATTTGGATGTCAAGACGGATTCGGTGGAGGGCGGGCTGGTGACGGATTGTGGTGTGTTTGGGGCGCAGGAGACGCCGAGGGGGTTTGGGGACGCAGAGGAGGTGTTTGAGTATGTGGTGCTGAATGCGGGACAGGGAGGGGGGTTGTAGTGTAGGATGATTAGTGACAATATCGTGATCGTTCACTACGCTTGATCAAATCAACTGGTGCTAAAGAGGGGATTTCAGTCTCGAGTGGACACTTCAAGGGAACAAGTAAATATATGTATAAGCTCGAAAAATCAAATCGGGTTGTGTAGCTATGTAAATGCTGTCTACTTAACGATGCCACCAATCAGCTAGCCGTAACCCTCATGCTCACTCAACGCCACGCCATGCCCTATCTTCTTATTTCATCAGAATTAGAAGCAAATCAAGATTCTACGTATCAATTCCGCACGCAACCTAAGATATCTCCGAACTATCATCCCCATCGCTCCCGCTCGCACCCACAGCCCGCTCCGGCTCTGCATCCAGCCTCGCCAACTCCCCCCACCCCTTCCCGCCGGTGCGCAAGACAAGATACGGATTAAGATCTGCAGCAAAGTACCTCTCGCCCCTCGTCGTAGCCCTAGACCCGCCCTCAAGCGCCGAGAGCGCAGCCCTCGTAGTGCGCATGCGTTTTTTCTCGGGGCGTCCGCCCTCGCTCAGCAGACTGCTTTTCGCGCGGCGCTCGCTGAGCAGGCGCTGGTCGTAGGCCACGATGGCGCGGATGTAGGGCGCGACGTCGGTGCAGAGGGGGGTCATCTCGCGGTCGAAGATGGAGGGGTCGAGGTAGCCGTTAGCTAGGACCTTGTCGGAGGCGGCGATGGGGTCGAAGGCGATGCTGTAGTCTTTGCGGGTGATGGGGGGTTCGGATTGTAGGGATTTCTTGAGGTGGTGCTCGATATTGCCTGTGACGCGTTTTTCGTTGAGGTGTTTGGTAGGGCATCTAGTCTCGGGGGGGAATTGGCTCCCTACTAATTTCGATTGAGCTAGGAGTCTAAGCGAGGAAGACATATCCAGGGAATTTGAATTGTAATAACACAACGGTGAAGCTTCTAAAACCTTATCACCGATTGTGAAGTCATCTAGCGTCTTGGTATGTAGATCCGGCATCGTTGCATCGAGAGTGACATGGTTTGAGAGAGGGGATGAGAAGGGACCATAGATATCAGCTTCACTCATACTATCTGCGAATTCATCGATAGACTGTAAAAGAGCTAAGTGGGCCGACCGCGAAGAAGCTTGCTCCGAGGCTTTCTTAACCCAGCTTGAGGAGTCTTCAAACTCGTGGTGATCCGAGACATCCACCCCCCAGTGATCCCATGCCTCTCGATGCAGGTCTGAGACGATGGAGGGTAACGATGATTCTGTAGGTGTCAAGTCTCTGTTGATCCAGCCCATGCCGGCGTGATAGGTATTCTGACTGACAACTCGGATGGTTCGCCCTTCTTCATCCACATCGCTACCTTTCGGCCAGCGGGGATAGAACCAGTCAAAGCCACCACGGAGGTCTCCAACGCCAATCTGGCACCAGTAGTTGAGTTCAGTGATCGCAGCGCGTAGATCATGCCCGCGCGATTCGTAGAGAGCCTCAACGCCACGTCTCTCAAGGGCATGCCCCTCATTAGCAGCAATCAAAAGAAGCATGTCGACAGCTAAGTCTGTGGGTGGTGGAGAAAAGCGGAAGATTCCATGTAGTTTCAAGTTCTGTAAAGGTACGACTGATTCGTTGTTGCAAGTCATTATAAAGGGCCTTTTCGACTGAGCAATCATAGAGATGACGGTGGCCCAGAACTGTTTATCTTCTTCGTAGAGGACATCCACTTCTTCTAATAGAATCAGCGATTGCTTCTGATCCCTATTGGGCTTCTTTTCTTGCGAGGCAGGGGCTGGAGCTCCGGGTGCCTGCTCTGCCTGCGCCGCCTTCTGGGGTTCTTTCGTTTGTTGAGAGGGTTTGGGCTTGAAGAAGGAGGTCATCATGCCCTGCTTTCCGGATTTAAGGTCCTTAGTAACCTCATCTTCGGTTGTATCATCTCCTCGAGATTCCTCCTTCTGTTGGTGGTTGACAAGATGGTTTCGTGTCATGTCTCCTACTCTTTCTAGTATATCTTTGCCGCTTCTGCGTGATCCCGCATTGATCTCAAAAACTTCGAAGTCGAGCTCTTTAGCTATTGCGTATACCGTTGCCGACTTTCCACATCCATGTGGACCACTTAGCAACACGGCATTAGTTAACCGGCTACTAAGTTTACCGCCTCGCTCAATAGTATCACCAGACCGCACAACTGTTCTCTTGTCTCCCCGAACCCCGTGAACAAGCCATTGCGGTTCGCTGTCGGAAATTTCATCCATCTCATTTTCTTCCTCGTCACTTGACACTATAAACCCTTCTAATTTCTTGTTTTTGCGCTTCTTTTTGGGGGCCGAGGTGCTTTTAGACTTTGGAGCATTGTCCGATGTGCCTGTGTCTACTGCTTGGACCTTCAGAGTTTGCAGCCAGTCTCGTAGAAGCTCAGGTTCGCGGCCATGTTGAAGCACATGGCATGCCGACGTTGGGGCGTACTTTGGGGCCCAAGCAATAGACTCACATGTGCACGTGTCAAATGCTGATAGCGATGTTGTTATGGAGTTGTATGCGTGAATGATTGCTGGGTGCGATTTGGATGCAGCGTTGCTTCCTTTTAACGTGCGAAGTTCCTTGAACACGCGTGCTTGCAGTTTTCGGCCACTCTCAAAGTGTTTGATAGGTACTCGAATCGAGGATGCAATGGGACGCAATTCTTCGTCATTCGTCAACTTGATATCATCGGAAATCTGGCGAATCCCTAATCTTAAGGCTGATGTACTCAATATACTTTCATGCTCAGCGATACGAACTTCTTGCCCCTTAGCCTTGCGCTTTCTGGAGCTCGGTATAATCGGCTCGAGTCTAGTATTGTCAATACCGGTCGAGGGACAGTCGCCTCGAACGTGAGTCATGTCACGCCATGGCCATGCCGGATGCTGTGCTCCTGGCATTTTCAGAGTACCCTTCTTCGAGCCCAAAGCTGGGAGAGATGAAGTCAAATGTGTGGGGCGAGCCCGCTTAGGTGAGCAGGGAGTCGACGTGAAAATAACTTGTCGATTAGCTGATGGTTTGTCCCTTTTCGCCTTCGGTTGATCATCCTGCGTGGAAGGTGCGGCTTTGCCTTTGGCTTGGAAGAATGGGTGCGCTGGCTTTTTTGGCGTCGCAGTCTTCTGTAGAAGGTGCTCCTTGGGTGTTGTTGTCCCCGAAACTCTGTCGTCGGCGGTTTCTCGATTTGAAGGTGGTGTTTTAGGGGTTGTATATGTTGCTACAGACGGAGGAATGTCTGCAGTTCCCAAAAGGATTCCATTGATCTGTTGGCCAATCCGCTCCCGTGATGTTGCGTCCGCTCCATATAGGATGGTGATAGAAAGAGTCTTAGGCTTCCTACCACGTTTTCTACCCGAGGTCGACGCTGAAATAGGTGCTAATGGTTTGGATCGCGGGGGAGACCCAATTGTGCCGGTTGCTGGGTTTAATTTCAGCAGTTTCTGTGATCTCTGTCCAGAGATGGGCCAGGGCACTCCTCTGCCCTCCTCTTTCATAGCATTGAAGCCGTTGTCGATTAAAGGATGTGTTGGGAGTAGGCCAGTACTGCCATTCACAGCCTCTTGTATTCGTCCTTCGTCCTGTGTCTGTTCAACACTCGCCTCTCTATCATTCGTGTGCTCGGGCGTAAAGTGGTTTATGATGCTTTGTCCAGTAGAGACCCGTATTCGACGCTTCGCGCGACGAGCTCGAGGCTCTGTCTCGAGAACACCAAGGGCTGGGTTTGTTTTCCTGCGTTTCCGTTTACGCTCAGATGGTTCGCAATGATCGGTGCTGTGTTCGGCGAGGTCGTCTCTTGATGCATCGGACGCAGGACTGCACGAAGGGTCGGGGGTGGGAGGGGTCACAGCATCGTCGGTCTTGGAAATGGTGGTCGGTGCGGAAAAGAAAGGGTGTAGTTTTTTTACTTGAACTCCAACACCATCGCCAGTCTCGGCCATATTGACCACCTCACTAGCTTGAGTGGACGGACAAGGCGATTTCCTTGGATTAGATCAGGTGAATCATGAAAGGGAGTTTTGGAAATAAGTAGCTAAGCACCTCAGCGAGTAGGATGTATATGAATAGATGAACGGTGGCTAGTAGCGAGATTCACAGAAAATAAGTCTGAAATGTAGAAAGATCTATTATAGAGAGTCGAAAAGTAGTAGGTACTACTGAATAAGAGGGTTGTTAACAATGATGCTGTACTTTATCTAAGGAAATATGTAGATACCAAGCCACTTAAGGCGCGTGTTGGAACCGCGACCGACCAGCGCGTCATATGTAGGGAGGGTACGGGGGTACCCAATTTAATTAAGAGCTTTTATCTGTCCGCTGTCCACAGCTGAGAGCCAGCTGCTGGGAAGAGCCCAGGTACCTAGGTACTTAACTCGATTTCTGTAAGTCCAGGGTTGGCGCGGCGGGCCAGGGGCCTATCTCCCTATCTTACCTACCTAGCTGCCCCACCAGCTCTGGACATGCAGACTGGCCCTGGCAACTTTTTTTTTCTGGGCTGGATCGAGCTTGGGGCCATGACCGCCGCGCATCGTGAACAGCCTGGAAAAGCAGCAGCTTGAGTGTAATAACTCGGCCACGGCAGACAAATTCCCCCCTCCTCCAGCCATGGCCTCCCAGTTTCAAGTTCAGAAGCCTTATGTGCTAACTACCCTCCCTCGGCCCCTTGATCCAACCACGGGCACCTACGTTGTCGGCGAGGTATACGGATATACGCCGGGATCCAAGAAGCGGAAGAGGCGCCGCGCCGAGTTGACGGTAGGAATCGACGGGGAAGCAATCAATATTTACGATGTGAGTCTACGCCCTCCCTTTCCTTCTCCTCCTTATTGTTGTTGCCGTGTGCGAGAGTGCTAAGCTGCGCCCGTTATTGTGCAGGTCTCCTCGTCGAGGCTCGTCACATCATATCCCATTCCTCCTCAGTCGCGCCTCTCCTGCCCAGCCAGCTCCATGCGATTCAAAGGCGATTCCACCAAGGCCGTTTCGCGTTACACCTACGCTTCATCGGATGAGTCCAATATAAACAAAGTCACTCTTTTCAAAGATAACGTCGGCGAATCGGGCAAGACGAATCAGGTCACCCGCTCGGCATCACTTGGTAAAGGCCAGCCCGTTGTATGGCTCGCGCCCACATCGAGCCCCTCCACTTCGGAACAAGTCGAAGAGGCCACTGCCGACAATGAGCTTCTAGTTATAAGGGCAGATGGCGAGATAGTGTGTCTTGATGGCGAGAGCCTAGAGCAGAAGTGGACATCGACTTCCCAGGCAATGCTCCAAGATCTTGCCGACGATGCAAGATCAGATTTTACTGTCGAGTTCTGCCGCCCCGTATCGGCTTCTGAGGCGGTCAAGGGTATATTTAAGGGAAAAAGTGATGCATTCGGCATCCTTTCTGGCTCTAGCCAAGATCTTCTCGAAGAAATGGAGGTTTTCGTCCTGGTTTCTAGCTCTGGCACAGCTGGGCAGCGCAGTCGACACCTCCATATCATCGGTCGACTACCATGGACCCCTACCTCTATACAGGCAAACCAAGGTGTTGTGCAGCTTCACGTCATGCCTTTAGTGACCTCACCTAAAAAATCGAGCACGCCGCGAACTTATCGTATTGACGTTCGCAACGGATCTTTATTAGAGCTTCATCAGCACAGCATTATTATCCACGACTTAACAGCAAGCATCCCCAAAATTACGTCAACCATGCAACTCGACGGTACCAATTCGTTTCTAGCATTAAGCAAGACTTCTCTTCTCTGCTCCACCAATACCCAGCTCTTCGTCTTCAACCCTGTTTACAGGTCACTACAGAACACTATTGATATCGACCTCGCTGCTCAAGGGCAGATAAATACGAGCAACGGTGAAGATTCTGGCCCGTGTCAATTAGTCGCTTACTTCTCTCCACTCGAACGTGCCATCTCAATTATCGGATCTAATCTAGTCGTTATTCAGCTAGAAGCACCCAAGAGTCGGCATACAAAACGACGTGCCGAGGGCCTCCTTATTGACTCAATAGGACGCGGACTTCCTACAACAAAGCGATGTTCGGTACCGTCATCAGGATCGGTGCCCAAAGACTCAGCCTTTTCGAACTACCTTCCAGGCTCAATAAGAGGGGATTACTGGGAGAAATGGACGACCGACCAAAGCAAAGCCGACTCTCTATTGAATTCTAACGATATTCTAAAGTTCGAGACCTTCCTCGCTGAGAAACTGGGCATTGCAGTGGAAACCGCTCCAATACCGAATGGAGACAGCTTAGACGCGTCAATTAAAAATACCCTTGTTTGGCACCTTCCAAAATCACGCGCGAACTACCCAACCGTAGACAGAAGATGGATTTTATATGCGATAAGCCGAGCGTTTCAATGGAATAACGCTCTTCGTGATGACTCGACGGTTCCTAGACTAATTTTCCAACTCCCACAGAGTAATATTCTGAATTATCTAGTGGATGCCGGGCATTTAGCTCTATCTAATTTGAGAGCGGCTTTCAGAAACAAGCTCACCGAAAAGGAAGCCGCCGACAGCTTCCTCGCCGAGGAACTCGTGACACGGCTCTCGGAGATTGACCCTTCGCTCGAGCTTGTAGTTGTCTATCTCTCCGCCACAAGCCTAGGCGCTCTAGAGATCATCCTAGTTCTTAAGGCCCTTATGAAGAGCTTAGAGTTGGTCGATGATGCCAATAAGCCTATCCCTAAGCTACTAGCGAATGGTACGGCCGAAAACGCCACGAACGAAGATGACTCAGCTGAGAATGAGAATATCGGCATGGAGTTAGATGATCTCGAGGATGAAATTCAGAAAACGGTTTCTTACCTGAATAATGAGGAGGCCAGCATCCGTAGCAGAGGGCTTAGTGTCGCCTTCGCCAAACTTGTAGCATGTCCATCTCGGGCAGTTGTCAAGGCCTTGCGAACCACCTTGAAGCCTCAGGAAATTCTCTCCTTAATGTATGTGCTGCGAATCGAACTAGTTAAAGGCGGCTGGACCGACCGTTACCTCGAGGTCGACTATCATGACGAAGGCACCCCGTTCGACGCGCCCCCCGACGGCATACTAAAGCTCATCGCCGACCTCCTAGGCCTCTGTCTAGACTCCCTCGGACCTGGCGGCTGGCTGCTCAACGGCGCCCTGCAGGCGGGCGAGGACGGGGTCGACTTCGTTGGCTCGCTAACGCACGAGGTTAGCGCCGCCCTGGAGGGGCTGGAGGAGGTGGTCTACCTAAGCAACTTCCTCGCCGGGCCAGTCAAGTACTACGAGGAGGCGTCGAGGAAAGCCACCAGCGCGGTGGACGCCGACACCGCCAAACCTATCGCGGTGCACGTCAACGACGGCGCGGCGGGGGCGCTACCGTTGGGCTTGAAGCCTCAGCAGCGCGTGTCGAGTCACAAGGTCGTGTCGGGTGGTGAGGTCGTGCAGAGGAGTCTCAGAGAGAAGGGCCACCTGATCAGTCAGAAGGTCGGAGCCTACTCCCTCGAGAGAATCATGATTTAGTCTAGAGGGGAAAATAAAAATTGGCGTTTCTTCTGGTTGGCTCATGAATGAGCTACCTGTGATTTATTTTCAAGATTTACTTTCCTGTCTTTTTTTGCGACTTTGTGATATATGCAGGCTGTGAATGAACGACAGGTTAGTTTTTTCACCGAAGACGTGAGAGGGGGCTCGTGACTGAATCTTGATTAACTGACTACGTATCGTGTGTCTCACGATCTGCTTATCGTCGCGCTGTGCTTCCTACTTCGGCTGATGTCAAGTACTAGTCTAGTGTGTACTTCTCTATCTCTGTCCCCAGGTAGCAGTCATACGTATCTAGATGGTATGTTCGTACCATAGCAGAGCCTCAAGAGACTAAAGCGGGGGAGTTTTCTCACGCTTACAACTTCCCGAGGTTTGAGACACGGGAGGCAGTGATTTCTAGCTACGACTACCCACTCTCATATTCGCTTCGCCTCTGGCAAGTCCCGTTGATTATCGGGCCGGAACGTGGGGGTCAAGGGTAGAATGAGAGAGGTCACTTCTCGCATTATATATCACAGTAAAGGAGAGCGTGCTACTACGTGGGTCTCCCAATAGCACACCGACTCAGAACCTAATTCGATGAAGATTTCCAGCAATTCCAAGTCGGATTTTCCCGGGGACACCAGTGTGCGGTACATCAGGAATACCCTCAAAGATCTAAAGCTATACTCTCTTGCTTAGCCATATCATTTTTACGAAGGAGGGAAATAGATCAATGAATAAGTCTGATAATGTCTCATCCTGTAGCCACGGGCGCGACCGGTTCCATCCCTCATGGCGGTCAACCATGAACGTGCAAATTCAGCCCGATCTCCTCCGTACATTCTACCACTCGCAATCGGTAACCCACCTTCGTCTCGCAAATGATACGACTGTCAGCTTTACGTTTGGCAGCAGGTTATTTAGAGCACACAAGTGGCCAGCGCACAGCTTCTCGCACAAGAACGGAGACAAGAGACGAGGGCAGCGTTCTTCTCTTCTCTAGCCGGGCACACACTTATGCACGTGAAACGCGCGTAATTGCCATCAAATCGCTCGTTCGTCTCACTGCCGGCACGAGGCAGACGGGAAGGTTTCGTGGAACATGATAAGTCGCATAGGTCATACAAGCTCGAACTTTGTGCAGATTGACACGCTGCATGTTTCTATGACTAAACCACGAGGTCAGAATTGGATGTTTGCTCTATCAGGGAATAAGGAGTTGGCCTATACCCTCTTGACATCTGGACAGGAGGCTCTTTCTACCTCGATCTGGGGGCATGTTACACTGATAGAAATCGGACACAAAACAAACAAACAGAGTAGACCGAGGATTAGATCGGACGATGAGACGGTGGGCTGACGTTTTATCGTTACCTCGCTTTTTCGTATCTTGATAAAACATTGAAGGTGCAACCCTGACAACCGAGGGGCTAATTATTACGAGATGCTGAGTCCTGTACATGCCCTGGATCGGATAACTTAGTATAGGAGAAAAGAACAAACTCACTCTGAGTACGCCCTGAATACTTGAATGATACCGCTATCTCGGAATAAACCGCTGCTGTAGACCTTCATTCCTACTACTAGTAGCGGAAGCAAGTAGTAGAGGTTGCCTTGGGGCAGGCACAGTTGATACTTACTAGTTCAGCCGCTTTGTTGCACAATTTGATATCCGATTGCGACGACAATTGGCTAGCTCACAGCTCAGCCCTTCTCCATTCAAAACCACTTCCTGCTGCCTAAGACGCCGGGCGTTTTGCTTGGCAGACGCGGCTGTCATAATGATAGCAATACGCTGTAGGAATTGTCGAATCACATCTGAAAATAATAAAAGTCTATATAGGACGAGCCCGTGAGGCTCTGTGAGTCTTGTTGCCTTCATGGGTGTCTCATACCATGGCTTGGGAATTTCCAAAACCTGTGACAGCTAGGACTTAGGCACTTCCTCGGTGCTCAATTGATAGACCTCACTTGGTAACAAAGCGGTTAGAATAACGCCGGCCACTTGGCCACGCAGATGTGGTGGGTGTGGCGCACAGCAGCACACCACCTCACAGAAGGTATGTAGAGTAATATATGCTTTCAAATAACCTTGTGAAATAGCTTGTGATGCACATGTCATACCGCATACCAAGAGCTTCTAAATTTTTTTCGAATGCTACTATATCCCTACATCTGTATATCAGCAATGCGCGGTAATAAAAGGTGGGAATAAAAATACTATTTGCTGGGTACTGTAAGGAGCCTCATTTCAATAGCGGTGGTGCTGAGACATATGGCCAGACCCAGTCGGATGGATAGAATAAAAGACGGTCCCAGGCTAGAGAAATAGGTGCTGACCGATAGGACCACGTTCCTCAGCCCAAGACCAAGGGATCTCTATAGCATATACTGCGCCAGATCCGCCACCGAGACATTCGTATAAACATTGCCACGAAACAATCAATACTGGGTACAGTGGCGAAGCTGTGTGTGTCTGTGCATTTATGTAGGTATGTGTGTTTGTGTGTGTTCGATAGCAGACCCCATCGCATCTGATTTCAAGTTTTATGGCAAACGACTGGCAGGAAGGACATCGACTAAGGATACCTGCTTATGCATGATGCACGCAACCATTTAGACTTACCTCGGGTATCAAGGATTAGAAGTTACCATCGGTAGCAGAGAAGGGCATAGCTAGGGAGGTAGGTACATGTCTGCGCAGTGCAGCCATAGGGTAAAATGCAAAGAATGTTCTCCCCACTTTCCTTTTTAGGCAATTACTGTAGCCCGGGACTCGCATTTCCCCGCGAAAAATATGTAAAAGGTACTTGTGAGAGTGCTGGCGCAGCTTCGCTTGTTCAGAGTCACTGTCAGCACTGTCATACTACTTAGTCTGAGTACCTACCTAATTGATTACGTGCATAGCCCACGGCAGACTGTGGGGTACTTATTCTGTATTAGCCCTTCAGCCTCGATGGGAGCAGGTGACATGCTGACCCGAGTTCTGACCTGACCCAAATATTCTGTTTGAAACTCGATATCTTAGGTACCAATTTTCTGGTAGTGTAGGTCTGGATAGGGTAGCTACGCGTAGCTGATAAATTAACCACAGCGTAGTAACGTATAGAAGCAGGGCAACGAGCTAACAGAGATGCCGCATGGGTTAGCTAATTGAGAGGCACACTGAATACAAATCCAGACTAGCAACGTGGAAAGCGAGGGGTTAGGAAACGTTGTGGGGCTCCTGAAGGCAATGATGAAATCGAACAACTTGCCCTTACGTCACAGGGTTCCTTCCATGGTGCTCTAGGCGTGGGTACTAATAACACACTTGCTAGTGGCGGAGGTGTCCTGCTTCAGAATATGTATTGAGAAAGTATCTACCTATCTCCTTAACCCGCCATTAATCTCCTTAATTCAGTGCCCCAGCTTGCAGGAACAATCTGAACTCTGTCTTGGGTTGTAGGTCATTTAGGAATCCGCGTTACATGAGATTGCCCTGGTGACTGTCGTAACTTCCATAATAGCACGGTACTTACTTATGTAGGCAAGTACTCTACAGAATACATAGATTTACTCTGTAGAGTAAGTCACATTGCATGCAACCTTGCCTTGCCTTGGGCTTTGGGCTCGGGCAACAAGGACTAACATCTGGACCTAAATTAGGTCATCATGTTTCAACCTCTCGATTCTATTTCGGACTGGGATAATCACAACACGCGACACAAATAGGAACATAACAAACATCTCCCTCGTTGCTCATCACTTGAAGTAGATAGATAACATCTTGGCGCCAGCCTTGGATGGCCTACTCGAACCCGCGCCTTGGGAAGCATTTGATACCATACTTGCTAGTAGATACCTAGCTGAAGCGCCTAGACTCCCTACGGTACTGCCATCTACCTCATCTACCCGGTATTTGCTGTACGTAACACAAGTCATCGATCGGCCCTACAAGACTTTGGCAGCTTCAACGAGGTAGACCGTTTTTGTTTTCCCATTTCTTTCCTACTTTTTTATTCTTGCATTTTCGTTATCATCGGTAAGACCCTCTTTCTAACTTAAATACTCACACATGCCCACCCCCTCTCTACCGCATTGCCAGTGCTTTGCATACACATATAACTCGACTATCCGTCTTATTACCAACACTACATAGCACTGCGTAGGTATTGGTAGTACGAATGAAGAACCGTATTCCCTGATTGCTGACCGAGAGATCATCATAGAAAAGCAGAGCGGGCGCCAAGATTATCGAACGCGCCTGGATTTAGACCTACGCTGGTCAATCATCGCTCAGCGTCAGATTGTCTATACCCACAACAGCCATAGCGTTCAACCCCTACCATCACACAGCCGTCGCGATCGACGAACACACCTATCCCGGTTCGGTAATATATATCTACTCGCTTAAGTCCTTAGTCTTACTAGGTACTTATTGTGGATAAATCCTATCTAGCGCCTGCCAGCTTTCTGCCTTGTTCTTATTTCCACACGACTCGTCCTGTTGCCAGTAGAAGTCGCCGTTCCTGGAAGAATATCCGACTCATAAACTTTATTGTACCAACGGCCTCCTATCAAAGGGGGCCGAATTGATTAGCTCGTGAGGAGAGGGATTATGGCGGCATATCGATCTGGGGGTGAAAGCGCCGCACCGCCCGCCATCTTAGCCTCTATCGATACTCTTGATGCATTTGCTCGCAAGTTATATAGACGAGCGCGCAATGCTGGCTCCAACTTCGAGAATGCCGCCACCGTCGTTCGCGACTTACACACCGTGCTCAAGCATCTGAAGGTCGAAGCTGAGGATCCTGAATCCCTGCTTAACAGTAACAAAAGCGCCCTCTATATGCGGCAGTTAACACCCATAATAGAGGATACCGAGTTCACACTAAAGCAGCTGGACACCATCTTGGAGAAATACTTTGACGGTGGCTCAGATGGATCCAGCGTCAGTGCGGCTGGTGAACGCCGCGGCCTCGTAAATGATAGCGATAAGGGTTGGACTATGTTAGATAGCGTCGAGCTCGAGAAGATTGACCTGATCCGTGGCAAACTCGCCAGCCAGAAGCTAAACGTTCACATGTTTCTTGATACTGTTCAGCTACACAACCCGAGCAAATCACGCCAGTTGGTGGACACCAACAGTGCCGATCTCGATGCCATCAAGGACAAAGTTGATACTATAGCCTCACGTATCTGCCAGCGCAAGAATGCTGGATTTACCGAGAATGAGGATCAACTTTGGGAGCAGTTTAGGGACGCGCTTGAAGAGGATGGCTTCTCGAAGGATGTCCTACGCAAGAACCAAGTAAGTATGCTTCTTTTCTCACATCTCGCTCTGCTACTAAGCTAGACAAATGTTTAACAAATAGAACAGGACGTTCTACGAGCGTATATTCGTCAAGTCGACGAACAGGTTACGGCATTTGGCGGCACCACTTCAGTCAGAGGGTTTTTGGAGAACTACACCCCGCCGGCGAATACCAACAATACTCTACCCTATCCAGCTTATCCGCCCCCAGCAGAACATGGTGAAGAGGATCCTTATAGTCCTGATATCGACAATGAAAAGTTCTTCCCGTCTATGACGATGGAGCGATTGCGATATGACGATTATCCACACCCACCAGCTCAGCTATCTACTCGCGGAACCAATCTGTCGTACGACCGCCATTCATCCGATGACCAAGATGAATCATCTTCAGGCTCCATGGCTCTAATATCTACGCGGGATATCATGGCACTAGACAAACAGAACGCAGATCTAACCATAGCTATGGATAATATGAGCGTTTCTCCATCTATACCCAGCAATTATTTGATTTCTAACTTTCAACCTCAACGATATCCACTTCCGTCGTCCTCGCAGCCATTATTTCTCCCCTCTTCCGATAAACAGAATGCCTCTAACGAGCAATATGAGTACGAACATGGCCCACCACCCAGATATATTCCTTCCCTACCGCCGCCACCACTAGGGGGGGATAGAAGTTCTCCGCCCATTGTTCATTCTAACTCAGTATCTGCTCCCTCTCTTGTCGGGGAAAAACTGGGGTTACCTGCACCGATTTCATCGCAAGAATCAGTCAGTTTAAAGCCTGATGGTCAAGGCCGACAAATCCCGCTCGATGCAAAATGGACGCGCATACGCCGGAGTTTAGTGTCACCTGAGGTCCTCGAACGAGAGGGCCTACGATACGAGGCACGACCGGACTTTGTGGCTATCCTTGGCGAATTGAAGAAGGAAGATATTTCTGTCCTTGCGAGGAAAAGTCACGAGGTACGCAATGAACGCCGACGAGCCGCTTCTAACGCTTCTAGTGCTCTGACGCAATCTAAGTCTGGTGGGAGGGAAAGAAGGCCAGAGGATCGATACCATCCGGACAAATACCGTAACTGGGATGTTATTGCAGGCCGACGGAGTCAGAATGGTGAGCCTGGGTATGTGATTAACCCTGATGATCGCCACCGTTCGAATAGTATAGTTAGTTCCATGGGCGAGTTATGGGACTCTAGCGATGATGAAGCATCTGAAGATTTAGATAAGGGCCGTACTGCATCTGGCCGTTATCCAAATTCGTACCCTCCTCCCTCTCGACCGTATCATCACATCTTAAGCCCCCCCAGTGGGTCAAGCCAAGGCACCACAGTTGCCAATGGCAATGATAAGGGTACGAAAGCCTACCCTTTCATCGTTCAATCTTCGGCGAGAGGAGACAAGACTGGAGAGAGCCGCGAAAAGACCAGCCCTTCCGCGACGGCAAAGCCAAAGCCCATTCTCAAAAACAAGAACGACGATCCACATGTGCGATTTAACCCAGAACCCCAAATCCTAAACGAAAGCTCGGATTCAACACGAAGTGACGGTCGACGAGACAGGGGGAAAGAGGCTAATGAACGCGATTACCGGGATCGGGATCGAGATAAAGTTCGAAGTCGAGATCTAGACCGAGAGAAGAAGTATCGATCAGATCGGTATCTTGACCGAGAGCGAGACCGTGAGCGCGACTACCGAAATAGTAGTAACGGCAAGTACTATTCCAGTACTTCCAGCGGTCGGCGTAGTGATCGCAATGACCAGAGGAGTCGTCCCCGGGAAGAGCGCGACCGCGATCGGGACCGAGATAGGGATAGGGACAGAGACAGGGACAGGGATCGAGACAGAGATAGGGACCGGGACCGGGACCGGGGGGCCCGTAAGAAGGCTCGTAGCGAGACACTCCGCGCAGTTGGAATTGGCGGCGCGGCGGCCAGCCTACTGAGTGTGCTAACTGAGGCTGCAGCCGGTCTGTAGTCGCATATGGGAGCGTGAAGCAGACACGGCGTTGGTCTCCTTTCCGGGTCAAAATTGGGATAAAATATTTCCTGTGTCAACAGGCGAACGGGGAGCATCATCATATACCCGGCAGAAGATTGTGCCATCTAGCGCACACGCGCTATGTTTTTGGGGGTTAAAATAGGGATACCGCTGTCCTTCTTTCACTAAACATACCCGTCCGCATTGGGGACATCTCACGACTTACGCTCGTTTTTTAACTATTTGTACAGCTCACAGGGAGTGTACAAATTCTCTGGATACACGTGGATGGAAATTGGAAACCAAGGTACTCAGCCGTGTATTAAAAGATTGGAAAGGGGAAAAAGTGCGAGTTGGCCATCTAGACTATTTTAGGATGAGAAACGAATGAGTACGCGAATGAACGGAGAACGAGGACAGGTGGAATTAATGATTACATGCATACATATACACATGAATTTATATCCACTTATGCTGTACGTCACGGTGTAGGTATCTTAGGAATACGCGTTACCTAGTTGAAGAGCCGCGAATATTTGCTTATATTGGCAGCCATTGCAGACTTTCGGGAACTGATCTTTATCCCAGATAGGACTGTGAAACCCGATCTAACATGTAAGTAGTTAATGTTCTCTGGTCCCCGCGATGCTCACTGGGATTGGTAGCTATTTGTCCATTGCGAGAAGACGATGAAGTACCATTTGTTCGCTCATTTCATTTCATCTCTTCATACCTCCGATCTATACCGAAGTACCCTATCCCATACGCCTGCCTGCCTGCCTGCCAGCTTGCCTACATACCCTATAGTAATCCATCCCATGCTTCCCACGCGCAATGTAGCTCTAAACTTCGCTCGCTCGCTCGCTCGGAGAAAATACACCACATGCAATGCAATCAATACTCCATGATCTGTATGAATGTCTCGAAAAGCATCGCCGTTTCCAAGTAGTAGGAAATACCAACCACTCATCCAATAACTCGAGCAGGACGGTGAATATCCCAACACCCGCCTATCCAAACGTCTTATTCCCTTCCGTTCTCTTCCGCGTATTCCATCTAAACGGTCACCGTATAACCCAAGACAAACGTAGCCGTGAGGAGAACAGATCCAACTACCGCCCCTGCCGTCTCAAATTCCTTCTCGTACCACCTACACCACTACCCCCCCTAGCCCCCACTGAGGGCTGAAAATCCGCCATGCGAAGCTTCCCCTGACTCAGCGGCTCCTCCCTCGCGCCGCCGGCATCCACCTTCCCGCGTCCCCTCATCTTGCGCTCGACGACCTGGCGCTGCCGCTTTGCCTGCGGATCCTCGTACCCGAGCTGCGTGGCGGGGGGCGGGGGATTCTCGGCGTCGTCCTGCTGCTGCTGCAGGTGGGGATCGCGCTCGAGGAAGCGGTCGAACTCGGACGCGTCGGAGGCCGCGGACGCGAGGGGCTGGCGCGTCCTGCTGGGGCCGGATTCGGCGCTCGCGCTGGACGCCGCGGAGACGTTACTCACGGCGCGGCCGAGGATCTGGCGCTTCCGGCGGCCGGGCCGCGCGCTGCTGCTGCTGCTGCTGCCCTCGGGCGCCGCGCCGTCGGCCATGAGGGAGTTGAGGCGCTTGGAGAGCTCGAGGCGCTCGAGGTCTTTGGCGTGTTGCGCCTTGCGGCGCCTGTGTTCCACCTCGGAGTCGGATGGGGGCGCGTCTTTGTGCGGAGGCCGCACCGTGGCGTCGGATTCTTCGCCTGCTTCTGAATCGCCGACCTCGCCCTCGGTGGGGAAGCGCTTTGGTGCTCGCTCTGTCTGGGAAGGCTTTGGGGGTGATGCTGTCTTGTTCAGATTACTTGCGGTTGTCTCTGAGAGTGGCGCGGGTGTGAATGCGTTGTCGAGACTATAGGGCTGGGTCGGAGCTGTTTCGTAGTGCGATTCGTGTGTGTCCTGTTTTCGGAGCGAAGACGTTTCGCGATCGGCTCCGGGGACGTCGCTGTCAAATGCAGTCATGTCAACACCGGCCCTTGGAGGTGGCGCTAGTGCTCGACGACTAGGCTTTGCGATAGGTGGTTTTACGAGCAGGGGCTCTGAACGAGACCTGTTAAGCATCTCCCTTCCGTTCTTTTTTTCCTCTTCTTTTCTCTTTAATCTGGCGCGGATAGAATCCGCCATCCGAGTTAGTTCTTCGAATTGGAACCCGTCCCATGGTACTAGACACCCTGTTGCGATGCATTGCCATAGCCATTCAACGTTGACTATTAGGATGTTGTGGTAGATGGCGAGGTCGCGCTTCTGCTCTCGTAAAGAAGCAAGATCCGGGCAGACCAGGAGCGAGACCTGCCGATTTAACTTTTCGGAATATGTAGCACCTAATTGTGTGACTGTTTTTTCGATCTGATTTAATTGTTCATTGACGAAACCAGCCGTGCATATCGTCAGTTTTTGAAAGCCGTCTATAGGAAATCGAGGAAACGGTTGACCCCAGACGTGGTCGTTGGGGAGAAAGAGGGTCTTGTTATGAATACAACGCTCAATAAAGAATTCTGTGATGATGTGGACACCTTCGGGGAGTTGTGGATGACTATCGGGTTGAGATGTCTGCGGCACGAGGAGGTAGCGCTGATGAAGCGGCTCGGTATGGTGTGATGATGCAACGTCTTCAAGAGAGGAGGAAAGCTGGCCGCCGTGTGATGTGAGGAATTCGAAAAGGACTTGCTCTTTTGGGGCCGGAAATCCATGCACAAAGAACCGACAGCCCCAAAACACGCCCTTTCTAAGGGCTGGCCACTCTCTATCGCTCGGAGGCTCTGGTAAGGGTTGACCTATAGGTCGACGAGTCTCGGTTGTGGAAGCGGCTGGGTCGGTAGTAATTGGAGCAGCAGGTGCACTCGATTCTCGCGGCGCATCGTCTGATCGTGACAGGTCGCCAGCCGACCGGTCTAAGATGTCCCCCCATAAGTTAGTGCTTTGACTATTCATCCTCACGCTCGCACTCTTTCTCAGCTTTCTCCTCCCCGCCTCGGCAGACACTATAGAGTCTTCTCGCGCTCGCTTGCCCAGGGATATCCGTCGAAAGTCTCTCCGTGTCCAGGCGCCTTTCCCCCGTTCTTCTGGTGGCAGAGTGGGATCGTAGCACTCCTCGTTGAGTATCATGCTCCGCTCGACGCTATCGTGTAGCCACTCGACGGAAACACAGCAGATATTCCACTTGCGGGCAGCATTGTACTTCTTGCCCTCGGGTTTGCAGACGATGAGATGAGTGACTCGGCGGGAGAGGTCGGCAACATACTCGCCTCCATTCGTCTTCACCTTGTCTTCGATCATTGCTCGCACGTTGCCTGGATATGTCAGCTACAGCCGAGTCACGGAGGCTAGGCTGGGAAACGGACTGTCCTCGAAGCCGGTCAGGCAGCAAACCAGTCTCTGTCTCTCGCGCTCCGCCGGGTTGGAGCTGTTGGGAATTCCACCGCCGGCCTCGAAGGTCTGAAGCTTCCAGCTGTTCTCGAGGGCTGCAAAGTCGATCTCATGGTCCTCAACCCATAGCCGCTGCACAGCCTCAACCCAGCCAGCACCCATAGGCTTGATATCGGGTCTTTCCTTAGCGACGTGGCGGTACTTGGCCGTGTTGTAATCGCCGACGATGAGGTGGGTGACATCGGGGGTGAGGTCGTACTTGTGGATGCCGCCCATGTCGGCAGTGCGCTGGGCTATCTCGGTCTATATGAAGCGATCGTTAGCGTTAGGACTCTGCAATTCAACTCCTTAGAGTTATGGAGGGAGCTATAAGATATAAAGCGATACTTACACGTTGATCAGCCTCGATGTTGGTGCAGCAGAGCACCAGACCACGAAACGGCCGAGACGAGTCGAAAGTGTCGACCGCATTTTCAGATGTGGGCGGTGACTGCATGACCTGTTGAAATTGATTTTTTTACTTTATTTTATTTTAATTCTTTTGAGCATGCTCCAAACCATGACCAGGACTCCAGAAGTTCAAGATAGAAATATGGAGGTAGCACAATAGGTACGTAACTAAGATTAATAGCAGGTACCTTAGGTAGGTAGGTAAGTAGATGGATGTGGCGCACGCGTCGAGCCTCATCGCGTCAAAGAGAGAATTCAATTAAATGGGAAAATGTGGGGCTATTTGATATGGGGGTGGTCGCGTTTCTAGGTTAGGTGCTCCCCGCGCTATGTGGGACGCCGTATGCTAGCAACATGCTATAAGCTTTAAGTACCTAGGTACCTCCCTAATCTCTCATTGAGTCCCCGGCGACTCGCTCTCGAAGCCTCAAACAGCCACAGGCTAGGTGAGAGGAACTATTTCTCTTAGTACTATATGTCCCAGTACCTAACTCATATCTTCTCTCTCAGATATATGACAACTACACGCCAAATATTGCAGCATTTGAGTAAGGCCGTCGATATTCGATGAACAGTCTTCCCGGCTTACAAAGTTGAGAGATCGCGCCGCCCATTTCATGGCGGACATTGAGAGATGGCTTCTTGAAGAGAGTTCGCCTATGAGTTTGAAGACATTATATATCACCCCCCACTCTACCATCAAAGAAAGAGCTACTGGTATTGGAGAAAATATATGATGCAGATTTCAGATAATAATCTATACGGCAACTTAGAAACTCGTGGTTAGTAAGGTAATTCTATAGGAATATACTGGATGGCGATCCTTCTTAGCCTACGCAGATTCGACCCTAAGCATGACCCTAGTTGTGACCGAACTCTCTACCCTTTCGATCTGACTTCACGAATGCGCATTCCAGCGCCTTGCTACAAAGCAAGCTTACATTTTCTGCTATAACTATGCTCGAGGAAGACAACAGATTGGAAGACGGCTCACAACGATTCAAGGAGTCAAGGACACCGTCATCGTCTTCGACCCTACAGAGACGCTACGAAGCTATGAAGGTAAATTCCATCGAAATAGAGATCATATATGTCTCTCAGCACCCAGTTTATCTTTCTGTAAGGAATGATGTATTATTAACAACTAGACCGCGGAGATCAAGTTTTAGATTAGCGAAGCGCACTCACCAAACCTTTAGGTTCCTATGGAGATTCGCAATAAGCTCTTCCTTAGCTACATCGTATGCTAATTTTCATCGTCGGCTACACTTGAATTTATCTAGATCAGCCTTCTTTTTTTCTGGGGGGCGGCTCTTTCGAAGCTCCTTAGGGATATCCGAATCTTCATTCCTAGAGACGGTGGGATGGCTCCAACAACATGTAGTTTACGGTGACTGCCGTGCTCATGGCGTCTCACTCAAATGTGATTCGAGTGATGATGCCGAAACTGCTCACTCGTGGTAGCCATACCGACACGGACGTACTTCTTTCCGTCTGGAAGAGGCTGTCTTCCTACTTCTTCACCATCTACGACTGTGATCTCATTAAGTTCAGTCTTCCTTAGCTAATATTTGTCCCCAGGCAACACGACTAAGCTTGGGAGCACGGATGCAATCTCCTCCGGTAGAGTTGAGATAAGCACATCTCCATTGTTCCCTGTTCCGCCCGAACACTGTGGACCAAGAGTAATCTACATGTAGTTATAGGACAAGGTGCTTGAAGGACTTCTGTAGAAGCTTACGGAATACCGACACTCGGACGCCTTTCCCGCTGCGAATGGCGTCACGAACGATAGCTCGAATACCTTCAATAGTCTCAGGGTAGCATAGCATATGATAGTAGGGGTATTCTCGACCGTACGACCTTAATTTCCGAGGAGGTCAGAATTCATAACTACAAATTTATAATTTGGATACGTCTCACCCCTGATTCACGTTGTTCCTTGCCACTCGATGCCGTGGCAGGGGGTTTACTCGGGGGCGTTCTCATGAATGCTATTGCAGTTGTAGTCCTTTTAAGTCACGTCCCCTTTCTTTTCGTACACATCATCGATGAGCTCGTGGCAGCTAGGTGGTTCTTCCTGCAGCAAATCGCTACGTGGATCTTTCAAACGTCGGTAAAGCTCCTGCATGGAGCGGTGTAGAGACCGGACGGGCACCGCCTATTACTATGCAGCCGTTCTGAATTCACGAAATCGATAGATTTATTTTCTGGTTGCGAGGCATCATCTAATACTAAGCCTTGCGTAGTGTGACAGTGCGGGTAAACATACACTTGAAAGTAAGCTAGATTTATTGATTAGGCTTAGGCTTGCAAGTTCGCTTTGAGTTTTTCTATTTATTTCTGATGGTTCTCCCCAGAGGCTACTTGAGCCAGCTAAGCAGGCAAATTCTCTATACCAAGTTCTACTTATTGTTTTTGATTTCGAGATTATTTGATGCCTACGAAAATCTTTAGGAAAGCTAGTAAGACTATTCGTTAGTCTCCAAAGTGCGGTGTGTGCCATCCACACGTTCTAATTTAATAGGTTCAAGTGTAATCGTTACCTCGTAGGGGCGATCTTTGCATACATGCTTTGCTACTCATGCAGCCCCTTTCCACAGCTTTAGCACCACTATGCTAGTGAACGGTAGAGATTTACTAAGCTAGCCACCAACTGTCCCAATTGCATCTTACAAACATAAATAAACGACCAGTTGTGTATGTTAGACATTATTAGAGTACAACGATTGTTTTAGCACCTCGGCAACCTTTAAGCTTTCTTCTCCTCCTGGTGTAAAGATTTAGTCGAGTATTTAGCTAGGCAGACATTTCGTTTGAGAGAAGAAACGAATATTAGGCTTGTCTGGGACTCGGCGGGGCAGCCTTGGGAACGTGATGCGTGCGGAGGACAATCAGCTCGCCCGGTGCGTTCTCAAGAGACAACGTAACGGCCGACTTGGTCCTCGGCATACGAAAGTAGAGAAGATCAGCTTCGCCGACGTTACACAACTTCAAGCAGGAACAAATGCTACATGCAATCTAAGACTTAATACATAGAATCAGAAACATACAGACGAGCAACGACGACTGGCTACTAATAATACGGGGGATGATCTAGTGGAGACAAGGCTGGCTGGAATACTACCTGGCCAGTTATGAGGCCAGTTAGATTCACTCCGTCTATCCAGGTGATGACAACTTGCAGTTATGTGGATGATACCCAATGTGACGTTCAGTAATCAATATTTATCTCTTTTAGACACCAGTCATATTTTCAGCTAAGCAATTCTGAACCGTACACCGTACACCGCATAGACTCGCAGGTTGGACGATCGTATGCTGCTATGAGACATAATATATTTGAACAAGCGAAAGTGGAACACAGGCGATATAATGTATCAATGTTTGAGTGACATTTTTTATCAAGGTATTCAGGTTTCAAGGGGTAAAGCATGCGACTTGACAAGAAATGCTACCACAAATTCTACACATCACAACTCAAAAGGGATATTTCTAGATGCTTTATAGGAGAATAATTCAATCTAAGGATTAATCATGAATAGATCGCATTTAAAATGATACTTGATGGTAATCATGTAGTATGAGTATTGAATTGAAGATATAATATACTTAGATTTTAGTACTTTAAATTTTGTAAAGTCATGGTTAAGCTGTATATGCACTTTTGAAACCCGAACTACAGAGTGAAAGATGCAACAGTACCTTTAATCAATAATCTTGTCCATATTGCACCCTATATGTCATAGTTCATAAAGCAAATTACATTTTCCGCATATTAAAACAGTTCATTATAATAATGAAAAAAGGTTGTTTGATAGCTCATTAGATACATCATATACGTCCTCTATGATAGCTAAATAATACATTGTGTTACTTGGTGCCTCAACATTTACGTGAGTGTTCACAAGACTACCTAGTCTATTCTTCATACTTCTCTATTTTTTCAACTTTTAAATCGTCATACCTTGAGATACTGAAAATAATACTGATAGGGAGAAGCTGGACTATGCGGTTAACTTAAAGAGACTTTTTAAAGAAGTGTAAGGAGAAGGAAGAGAAGGTGTTCACGGCCTCAGCATTTTCAGTAATATTGATACTGCGCAGTGTTAGAGCCGCAGGAGAAATTGGCCATTTTCTTCTACTATCGTAGTCTGGACCAGCGTGTAGTGTCCTCAAGTTCAGTCTCTCAAGATGAATCTCTATTCACCTACTTGATCGTAGTCTAATCCCTATACTCTATTTTAACGAAATTTCACACCCCTGGCTCGTACACGTTTCTTTTAAGCATCATAGCTTCGACCAGCAAAGCAGCTAGTTAGAACCGCCTCTCAATGATACGAGTCCACATGGAAGCCATTGCCATTCCCAATAAGATGCACCCTCCCATTCCCGTTAACCCCCTTGCCGCCGTGAATGGGAGACGAGAGATCGATATCATCCTCGCCGTTGAGCCACTGCCCCATCTTCTCATACATGTCCAGCCACAGGCGGTGCGCGGCCCCCTCCTCGGGCCCCTGGATCGTGGGCAGGAACTCGTCGACGTCGTGCCCCAGCATGCGCTGCGCGGCGCCCAGGTACCGGTACCCCTCGGGGCAGCGCCGCAGCACGTCCTCGGAGAACGTGGGCGCCGTCTTGCCGTCGACGGGCACGACCTTGTCCTTGTCGTAGATCAGCTTGACGTACCGTACTTTCCACTCCGGGCTGCCGCCGTCGCCGCGAGGCGGCTGCTCGAGGCAGAAGAAGTGGAACCGGCAGTCACAGTCGACGTCGAATACGACGGGGGCCACGCCGCGCGCCGCGTCCCCGGCGATGGCGAACCGCTGCGTGATGGTCGCCTTCATCTTGCCCACGGCGCGCCGCGTCTGCGGGTTCAGGTCCACGAGCGTCCCGCACTCGCGGTGCATGATGAAGTCGCCGCGCGTTTTGCCCTCCTTGGAGACTTGGATGAAGCTGTCGATGGTCTGGCGTTTGCTCCAGGCTGGGAGGGTGGTATGTTAGTGGCGTGGCTAAGTTGAAGGGGGGACGCTCGACTTACTTGTCCAGACGTATGCGTCGGGGCAGAAGAGGGAGCGGAAGTTCTTCCACTCGGACGCGTCTCGGTATACTGGCCACCCTTTGCACAGCTCCGAGATGGCAAGGCGGTCGAGAACGTCGGCGGGAAGGCCGTTGATATGAGAATACACTCCCAGCTGGGGATCGGAGGGGGAAGTCATCTTTGCTGGCTGGCGCTCTGCTTCGGTGTAAGACTTGGGTGATGGCTAGGAGTGAGAGCGATTCGAAACACAATATATATATATCAAGTTTCTCTTGGAGTTTGATGAGAAGACCTCTTTCTTCACCGAGCTATACTGAACTTGTCCAAGATACTGCTTGAGTTGGCGGATCGCCTTAGGTTTAAATCTTCCCCCTTATTCTCATCCCGTCAACGTCATCCTTCTCTCCTTCCCCCCCTCACCGCTATTATCTAGAAATCCATAGAAACTGCTCTGGATGGATTAATGCAAACACACAAAGCCCCACCCAAGAGAAACAAGCACGCAAGTACGCGCAACGTCCCATGAGATCGGTCGCCGGCACAGGCAGCTACCCAGTTGCGCGCATAGAAAACCAAGGGACTTGATGTGATAAGAGAGTCGGAGGCAACGGGTTCAACCATGTCCTCATACGTCTGCCGGCAGGAAGTGAGAGGAGATCTCGATCGATAGTACGCGCCACGTGTCTCAGAGCTTGTTCGGAGATAAGTCGACGGCAAGACGCAGGAGTTTTCTAGCTGGATAGCGTCGTCGTCGAGAAGGAGAAGGGCTGAACTGACCGTTCATCTCTCATCTCGCTCGCTCGCGGAAGGACGGGCGGCGGGAAGGCGCGCGGGCACGCGATTGGGCGGCGGTTTGATCGCACACGTGGCGGCTCGAGGAGTTCCTCGCATGTTCCGTAGGAATTCATACCAGGTGCCTGGTTCCCGTCCCGATGTAACCACGGGACTGCAGGCTGTGTTTCCGTCTGCGAGATGGCGTCGTGCGACGCTGCTGGGGGGTAGGTGGTTGGCTCGTCTACCCTATGTGGCGTTGCGTTCGATTGCTCGATTTTATTGATTAGGCTGCATCGGAGCCGCCACAGAAGCCGTGCAGTATGAGGTGTGGTGACATATCATCGCACAGCGATAATTTAGACCAGGCATTTTGGGCCAGCTCGCTTCAGGAACCCGTTGGCGGACGAGAGCGGCAGGGCGATTCTTCATGATAGCCGTCCGTGGTGCATATGCTTGTATGTGGCAACAGTCCGGACGGTCTGTGTTCTGTTTCATCGTCCCGTTTGTGGCATCGCATGGCGAGTGTCCTGTTTGCTAGGTTGTACCATCGTGGACAGCTCTTGACCTGTCTGATTTACCACGCATAGACCCTTCGAGTATAGGCTCGTTGCCTGAGTCTAGATGAGGCGGTAGCACCAGTACTGCTGTTATGCAACTGTCATACGGAAAGCTACAGTGTTACACTCATGCTTGGATTAAAGCTGGTGGGACATGAATTGTGAAGGGGGTATACATCGATATGACATATTTCACTGTATCACTGTATCACTTTTACCTAGGGACACCACTGACAAGACCCCGAGGACTGGGCATCACGAACAACACGGTGGTGATGAGGCCCTTTAACCTAAACGAGATGCGAGGACACTGATACTCAGAGTGCTAGTGTCATAGACGCCAGAAACACCAACGACCGTCAAAATACTTATGTAATTGCAATGAGTGAGTGAGTGAGATGCAACCCCTATCAGCGGCAAAAATTTTCACCATTGATCTTGTATAAAATAAATAAATGTTGTTTGTCTACTCGGGTTGCGATACTAAGTCTATGTAGATAGAACGACAGGCTAATTCGCAACAAACGAGCATGACTAACAAGCGCGCGTGTGGGACTAAAGATCCTGGCTTGGCGGGCTTTGATATCTCGTATCGCCGCACCTATCTCTGATTTGCAATGGCTTACATAGCTAACTAAAGTATTCGCGTCGAAAAACTTGATGCCTCCCTTTGTAAGTCCCCGTAGCAAAAGTGAACAGCCGTAAGTAAATTTGTTTATATAGGTCTATAAACAAACACAACAAATCCTGGTGTTAGACAAAAGACATGAGTGGTGCGCGCCACACCACCACAACCCTCATCACATCCAAGTTCGCCATCAGAACAAGTGCCAGACCCCGACAACCCCGCAGAGCATATCCCGCGTCGCTACCACCCCTCTCACCACCACACCACCCACCACGACTCGTCCCGCGTGCCGCCCCGTCGTACCCGTCCCACCGGCGTCCCATCAGCACCTCGGCGCCCAACATGTCCTCCCCATCCGGCGCAGCGCCGAGCCCGAACCCGAGCCCCGCACCCAGCACCGAACCACCAACACCTTCACCCCCAACGCCAACGCTCCCGCCCCTGACCCCCGCCGAGTTCAAAGAGTACAACCGCCTGGCAGAGCACATGGACCTGTTCCACAACCACTTCCGCTCGACCTGGAACACGCTCTACACCTCTGCCTCCAGCGGCCGCCGCGCGCAAGGCCTCTCGATCCGCGCCTTCATCAACACGGGTCTCGAGTTCGTCTCGTACCTAGAAACGCACCACGGCATCGAGGAGAAGTACATCTTCCCCGTGCTCGCGCGGCGCATGCCCGAGTTCCGCACGGGGCGTGAGCGGCCCTGGGACCTCGACCCTCCCTCTGCCCTACCCACCCCTCCCACCCCCATAAACGCCGAGACAAAATCCAACACAGACACGGACGAGGAGAAAGAGAAGGCGGAGAAGGAGAAGAAAGAGAAGGAGGAGGAGGAGAAAGGCAAGAAGAAAGCCGCCGAGCTCCTCCGCCAGCACGTCGAGATCCACGCCGGCATGGACGGCTTGAGCGCCTACCTCCGCGGCTGCTTATCCGGCGAGACGGAGCTGCAGATGTCTGCGCTCAAGGCCCAGCTCGATACCTGGGGCGCCGTGCTCTGGGCCCACCTCGATCAGGAGGTGCGCGTGCTCGGCGCCGACAACATGCGCCGGTACTGGTCGCTTGATGAGGTGAGGCGGATACGCATGTGAGTCAGTACTGGTGTCAGGGTTAGTGCCGGTGGGTGTGGGTGTGGGTGGGTTGGCGTCGTTTTATCTTGCTTGTGTGGGGCGTGGGTACGGAGGGCGTCGCGCCGCGGTGTCTGGTCGGGATAGATAGGGAATATATATATATATATAGTCTGGGATACGAGGGGCGTGGTGACGTCTCCGTGGATAGAGGGCGTGTATCTCATGCGTGAAGATGTTACGATGAAGGCCGGATATTCAATTATAGGTAGATACCCCGAGATGTAGATAGGTGTACAATGTGCATAACACTCCAACAACAGTCACGAGCATCAAGCTGAAGATGAAATAATGAAGTCATGGTCAAATCAATTCAATTCCCTTAGTAGATATGCTATCTACTTGACCGTCCCATTGACCCTAGGTCGGCTATCGCCGACGATACTTTTTCATCGAAAAGCAACCCGGGGCCGTATGTATGCACACGAGATACAAAAGTGACAGAAAAGCAGAAGATCATGTGCGCCCCGTATCCCTCTAACCTCGAACAGCCCCGCCGAGCACGCCTCCCGTAAATTGCGTGCCGCCGGCCTGTCGCTGTCCCGTTCCGCCCGTCCTCGCCCCGCCCCGCCCCGTCTTCGGTCCTCCCCCGCGACCGCCACGCTGGTTCTGCCCGCCTCTCCTGTCGAACGCGTTGGCTGTGCCTTGTGTCCGCTGCTCGAGCGTCCGCTCGTTGGTCTCGATGAGCGCTGCCGCCTTGTCCGACAGGGTGAGCGCCAGGCTCTGGAGGCGAGAGAGCTCGACGCCCTTTCGGAAGATGACCGTCGAGGTCACTTGGTCGAGCGCCGCCGCCAGCTCTTCGTGGCTGATCATCTTGCTGACGATGGAGGCCACCTTGCGATCGTCGAGCTCGAACATCGATGATAGCGTAGACACGGCGAGCGTGTCGTAAAAGGGAGCATAGGTGAAGAGGTATGTCCGTAGGCCTTCCTCCTGGATCTGTTTGGAAAGCATGGACTTGATCTCCTCCGTGTTCGGCATGAGATCCCAGATCTTGATGCTGTGAACGAAGTTGATGGCCTTCTTCCACTCGCCAGCGGCGAGCGCCCGAGAGGCCTGCATAACGTGGTCGCGGGTGTTTTCGGGTGGGCCAGTGAAAATCTGGCGTTCGTGGTACTCAAGCATACGTCGATACGTCTTGCTGATGACGCGCTTCTTGATGTCGGGGGACGAGCCCGTCTGCGCGAGTAGAGGAATCTCGAGCAGCATGCTGCATGTCAGATAGACGCACTCGAGAAGCTCCAGGTTGATATGCATGTGGAAGGGTAGTTGTCTTTGCTTCTCAAGCCGTTCCTGTTCTGGTGAGACTTGAGCATATCGCTGGATCATGACGCCTTGGGCAAGGAGCTCCTTTTGTCGGCCACTGCCACAGATTTCTTGGAGCGTGTTCTGCGCATCGTAGACGAGGCCCTTGCGGAATGCGCAAAGTCCAACCTGTACGAGAGTGCGGTTGTAGAGAATTTGTGTCTGCACATCGAAGCTGTTGATCGTCTCTTGCAAATGCGACATCAGCATCATGTCGCGAGCCTTGTAGTACTCGTCATGCAACGCAAGGAAGTAGATCTGGCAGAGCATAGCACGAGCACGGATGATACCCTCGCTGTTAGTGAAGAGGTAGTTGCAGAGTACGTTAAGGAGCTGTGTGGCATCTGCAATGCTGTCTCTCGGCGTGATCACAGATTCAACCGAAGTAGGCACTGGTTTCCAGGCATTCTCTTCTAGGATCTTGACTACCTGGGCAGGCTTGAAGTAGACGTGCTCTAATCTCCGCATAACGATTCGGTTGAGACTGTCTTGGGGGATCTGTAGAGAAGAATCCTTGCCGAGGGTCTCGTAATAGAGCAAGCCGCGGAAGATGACGTTGTACAAAGCACCCTCGTCCGTCAGACGCTCAATGTATTCCGAAGTGTGAGGATCGATATGTTGTAGCGAGCGGGTCAGCTCGTCGTCCAGGCGCTCGACGTATGATACCACGCTACCGGGAATCCTAATGTACTTCTCTCCGGGCTGCAGCGTGGGGGGTTTCTCGTCATCTTCCCACTCTTCCGCATTCTCGAGGACTATGTGGTCTGGATTCTGCTCGAGCACCTCAAACAAAGTAGACAGCTCCTTTTCAGCGGCCTTCCATTGCTCAAGGGGCATAGAAGTTGATGTGCCGGTTCCAAGATCGAACCTGGCCGAGACGAGGGTTAACAGAACACGGATAGTCTGGTAAGGGGTATTTGCAACGGCATGCAGCTTCTCCATGATGCGGATCTGTTCTAATCTATCGGTGTTCTTCTTTCCACGAGACTCCAAGATGGTCCGTAGGTGCTTGAAGATGCTCTCGGGTGTGAACTGAAGAGTGCGGCCACCCTTGATGACGGTCTCAAAGCCTTCGTCATCCTGCTGTTCAACCTGTTCGGTATAGACCTCAGCCTTCGTCTTCTTGGGCTTCGGAACAACGATTTCCTCCTCTTCTTCGTCAGAGGCAAGGAAGTCGAGGGGGTCTTCTCGATATCGATCGACTTCGGCCTGGTGGTCTTGCTTGAGCTTCTTGATCTTCTGCTTGACGGCGTTGAGACCACGAGCACTGATGGCGTTCATCTTCTTCGGGGTGACCTTCTGCTTCGAGATCGTCTCGTTCATGGCGTCCTCGAGTTCGACGATGGCCTTGATGTAGAACTTGGGGACCTGGCCCCGCTCCGTCATCTTGACGGCCTGGCGGTTGAGCTTGTCAAACTCTGGAGTGTGTTAGTTGAAAGTGGAACGAAGAGGCGCCTATTAGTAGGCAGGCGTATACGCGCATCCGTGTGCGAGCGTATGCACGTATGCTCTGTCGATTTAACTTACCATTAGACACGGCACCCCAATCGTTGATCCTCTGCTTCTTCTCGATGGCATCAATAGTGGCCTCGAGCTCTGCAAAGCGCTTGTCCTTAGCACTCTTTACCGTCTTAGGCTGGTCCTCGTCGCTGTCCTCGCTCTCCGAAGCCTCGCCGCGCAAGAAACGCGAGGCACCGGTTTTCTTGACGCCTTCTTCGTCGCTACTCTCTTCCTCGGACTCGTCTTCATCCTCGTCCTCTTCAGATTCTTCCTCTTCGGACTCTTCTACCTTCTTCTCCTCTTCCTCCTCCTCAGAGTAGAGCTCCTCCTCGTCAGAACTGCTCTCGCTAGAGCTGTCCTCGCCGCTGCGGAAGAACCGAGACATGTTGGCGGGCTCTCGTCGGTCGCTCGCGGGATACGTTTAGTGTGTGGTGAAGAGAATGAGGTTGTTGTCGCTCTTGGATTGACTTGGCGACAACAGGGAATCAAGATCACAGCCCAAACAGAGAACAGGAGGTGGGTGTGTGGGCGTGGAGTTGGGTCAAGGAAAAGGAATAGTATTACTCGAACCGATTGAGGGGCAAACTTAGGTGGACCGGTGTTTTTTTCGAAAATTCACAGCGAATTTTTACAGGTGGTGGTGGATGGTTGGTGGGGTTGTCGCTCGCACGGTGACAGATGGCAGGACCGCGCTAGATACATATGTACTCTGTACAGGTACCTAGGTAGACTGACTCCCACAGTACAGAATACATTATGCATTTAACCATACTGTACACTGTTACCTACCTATGCTAGACAACTAGATATTTAGATACTCCATATTTAGGTATGAGTAAACATGGACATGTGTATGTAAACTTGGTGGTGCAGAGCTACATAATCAACCATAGATACATCAAAACATCATACATGTACACAGATTTCTCACAAGTATATGACAAGATGATATCAAGGAGAAACAGCAAAAAACGATGTATCGCGTTAGAGGGCTCCAGAGCTAAAACATCTGGTATTATCGCATGGGAGATTTTGAATTCCTAATTAATTCCTAATTCATAATAAGGAAGATGTCCTGTGGCTCATGCACCTAGAACCAGTTCCTTTCGCTTTATAGGATAGTAAAAAAGTGCCCTCAACGACTCAACTTGTTCCCATCGATCCGTTATACTCCGAAATAATCGCTACTGTATGACACCATCGGACACCATCGCAAAAATAAATGAATCAACCCTAACGACCATAAAGGATATTGTTTCATACAATCGTAACCAGACTCTCGGCCCCTAAGTCTTCACCGGGGAGCATCTACCCAGTCTGGGTGGTCTTCGTACCGCCAGGTCTTGATCCCCTTGGGGTTTGCCTCGCGGCTCTTCTTAGCTTTCTCTAGCACCTTCTTGCTTTCTTCGCTAGTATACAGCGTCGCGAACTCTTGGATCTCAGTACCGGTGTTCTTCATATGACTGACCATTTCGCTAAACATATTTTCTACCGCTGTGGGATGGGATTAGCCGTCGTAAACCTGTAAACCTAAGTGCCGCTTACGAAGATTATACGTACAGTCTGAGTTGTTTTGGGCGACGTGCGGTAACCCAATCAGCATTCGAGGTATTGCAGTTCGAACATCTCGACACTAAAACCCAAGTCTTTTAGCCAAAGTTCGCCCCCGTTGATAGATATTCTATGTACACATACTTTGACAAGAAGAGAGCTTAGATGATCTAAATCGCGCTGGAGCTGCTGCTCTTCCGGTGTCTCCTCATTTACAGAAGATCCTTTGGGCTGCTTCATTTTTGGGCTGTTATTTGATGCCATGATTATATCTAATAGGGTGGTCGATGAGATCGTGAGAGTTGTTGTCTCATAAGCGCGTGCATAGAGAGAGAAGAGGGATGGAAAGGATGAGAAAGTTTAACCAATTTACGCAGGATAAATAAGCTTAATATACCTGAGAGCTTGAAGGTTTGACGAAAAAGCTAAATCGTAGGTACCTAGGTAGATAGATAGGAGGCAGGTTAGGTAGCATAAGGCTAGGTAGGTAAGGTACCTGTAAGTGCTAGCCACCGTTCAAGCCACATTGGATACAGGGTACCTAGGTACAGAGTATGCGCCACAACTGCAGTGGGCGCCAGCTGCGCCAGCTGGACTTTGCGCAGCCACAGGCGAGGAGGTCCCCACCCGGATTTTTTTTCTCCTCCCTTCTGACAAGCTTGCTTTCCGAGACCCTCTGCACCGCAACCATCTTAGCCCTCGACCTGCTCCGTGTGTGCTTTGTGGATACCATCAACCACGTTGCCCATCTCGCACGGTCTCTCCTGTGCCATCTCCTCATTCCCACTCCGTATCTTCCCTCGCCACACACGGCTCAGTACCGTGAGAATCTTCAACTTGCACCACCAACAACGTCTGAATAACGCATCGTCCACGGTGTCCGCGCCCGCGTCTGCATCCGCCTGCTGGACGACATCCGCGCTCCCCGCCCAAAAAACCACCATCACCCACCCCGACGCCCAGCCCGCCGTCGTCGTCGAGTTCGACGCTCGACCTGAGGCTTGTCCTCGTCCCTTCGTTTTCCCCCGTTTCCCGACAATACCGCCAAAATTTCACTCCAGCCGAACCCTCACCACTCGGCCGTCGCCGCGGGCGTTGTTGTCCCCAACGGCACGGCGAGTGCGTTGAGCACCCCCCGTCAACTCCCCCCAACGGCCACACCCACTGCCGTCACCCCCGTCACGCCCGCCCCCATGGGTTCAGGCGAGCCTGGCAACCTAGCCCCTCCTCCCGAGGGCATCTACCGAAGCTTTGAGGACCTGCTGAGCGCCGTGCAGCGCGTTGCGAAGGACCAGGGCTATGGTGTCGTCAAGCTTCGCGCCAGCAACTATCGCGATGGTAAACCCACGCGTTATGACTTGGTGTGCGACCGAGGTGGTGTCAAATACAATAGCACCGCCAAGAAGCGGAACCCAAGCACCCGCAAGGTTGACTGTCCCTGGCGCGCCAAGGCTGTTTGCGAGGTGCAGTTAAACAACCAATGGCGCTTTGCCGTCCAAGATCCCCGACACAACCACGAAGCCCGCGTTCCTGCCGCCCCTCCTGGCCAAGAGAACACCCCAATGGCACAGAGTATTCGAAGTCTGAGCAACAAGCTGGATCGCATGAATCACGACATCACGCAGGGCTTCATGAACGTCAGTCAGCGACTAGAGAGTGTCGAAAAGAGACTAGAAGCCATGGAGGTCCGCATGGCCGGCATGGAGTCGCGCGGAGCTGGCATGGAAGTGCCTATGGACAATATGGAGATGGAGAATACCATGCTAGGCGGTGCGGTTCTCTAAGAATCAGTTAGCCCTGAGTTACTCATGACAGGCCACTAATCATCGCTCACCTACTGCGCCTTAGGGACTAAGAGCAATGATAAGGACTCTGCACCCATGACAGCAGCCGGTCATGTGCATCTCTTGTATTGATCACATCTCCAAGGCTCCTGCTGGGACTGACTCAGGTGCAATTTTCTTAAGACCTCAAAAGGCGTACAGGACATAAATCGTTTAGGCTGGTTATATGTGCGAGTATAATTTTCTTTTGGGTGGGTAAGGTTTGGGACATGGCAGATGGTAAGGGTTACGGCACTCGTCACGGGACTTGATCTAGATGATCAAGGCAGAATATCGGCTACGCGGCATGCCATTGAGCCTCACAACAAATCCATTTTCACGGTCGTCATGGCCTAAGTTTCCTGCTATAGACGATTCCCGGGATGTATATCCTCAGATGAGAATCTTGTTGCCGATTGATATACATACATATCATTTTAGAGAATGCTTGCCCAGTCAGAGAAGTGGGTATAGCATGGATAGGACTGCATTGAGAGCCATCAGATGCATTCCATGTATTGCTACAGCCGTGGCTTATTTAATCAAAATTGACACATTAGGCGGCTGCTCTTTGTTTACTGATGATTTTGACGAATACTTCTGAATCAATCAGTGGCAATAAAGTGTTCAGCTTGTGACAGTTGAGTTTTGTTTAAATCATATTCAACATTATATCTAAAAAGGTTTAAGTTAGCAGTGTTCAGCAAGAAGTGTAAAAGAGGATAAGATCATTAACTCTACTAACAACTGAGATTTTTAACTTAAATCGCAAATTATTTAAAGCATATCAATTAAAGCAAGCTAGTACAGTATTGCATACTGTTAAAAATTACCAAAAACCTAAAGCTACGATGCTTTATCTCTATCATAGTCCTGACATTGACAAGCAAAGCCTTGCAACTCTATTCTGGAGAACACCCTGGACACTAGTGCTTCTGTAATTGTGCCTCCGAGGGCATCGCGCCAGGAGTTAGTAATCGCTCCTATAGGCCGTGAGATAATTCCTCTAGTGCCCAAGGTTTGTTTCATGAGTGTAAAAAGCCAGCTTACTCTCGTCTGTTTGAATCCAGGAGCTGCTATGTCCCATAGTAGCCTCTCCTCCTATCGCTTTCCAAGATGGCAATCAGCGATGCTGAAACTTGAGCCTGCGCCCTCCCAGCCGCGTGTCACGGCTTTGCCCTCTTGCGGCGAGAGCAGGACGATAGCCCAGAAGTGCTTTTAAACATATATATATTGCGTTCCCTATAGAAGACAGGTCTTTTGTCACGGTCCCATATATAAGACCTGCAAACAGTCAAGGTTCTCACCTTGACAACGTTCGACTTTTGGTAGTGTCGTGGTTTGGCGCTGCAGTTCTGTTCCGTGACATGCCTTCAGGTATAAAGGTATAAAATACCCAGCGCTAAGTTTACATATGTTAGTATATCATCACAAATTTGCAGCAACAGGTATGGGAGATAGGGTATAATATAAATCATACATTGTTATATTCCTTTCTACGTAATGCTCTATATATAAATAACTTGATTAGTTTTACATGCTATAGGTATTTTCTCTATAAATCTATTTAGGTACCTACTTCACTGTGCATATATCTTTTTTGTTTATTTTATCAATTCAAGCCCTGCCAGAATCCCTAGATTAACCAGAACCGTGGTTGAACATCTCGTCGCGTGCTATGGTCTGCCATGGTGTTGAATCCTAGGTAACCTGACCCAGGGCCTCCCCTGCATAGACTGTGGTCTCGTCTAACTAGCATCCCACGGGCTATACCTAACCTAACGTAAGTACATAAGAGCATGCGAACTATGTGATATCGAAATTCTAATCCCTGTATAAGTCGTCAAGGACCATTTATCGGACCAATAGTACATAGGTTAATCTATACTATGATATAGTGTCTATCAATCTTACTACCATATACGTATTACCTATCTACCGACCAATGTACGATTTTCTTTTTTGGCATATTGCAACTCACTTCTATATGCAGTGATTATAATAAACCGAGATCATGAACAGAATATGCGGGGAGGCGAGGCGCCAATACCACCTTACGATTCTTGGGGGACTCGCTAGTGCACGGGATACCCCTCTAGTATCTAGATTTCAGTAAATTCGGATCTGCTAATCAGCTATCTAGATAATGGCCTAGGCACTTCGAGACTCGCTACCAGAGAAAATCACTCAGCCTCAGAGAAGGCCCCAAATTCGTATTTGATTCATATGCAAGAGAAACAGAGTGATGAAAAACACTCACTTTCTAGTCACTGTGCAAATTTAGTTCCCCTACTTCCCGGCTCAGCTCGATAACTCCAAGCCACTAAAGTATCTATCCGTACCTACCAAGCTGCATGTGAGCGGATCTCATCCCCAGACCTATAGGATGCGGTGTGTTTCCCACCACTGCCGCCACAAGTGCTTGCTGCACATTAGGTAGATACCTAGTCAAGTATGCGCACACTAACCCATCAAGCGCCACGCAAAAAGTATCTCACGACCACTTACAGCGCTGCATTTGCACGGAAACCCCTCCGCGTGGCGAGTGGTGGGCGAGTCCCGAAAGCCTTGCCTAGCGCGCGTACCTCACAAGGTTGACCTTATAGGGGGGGGGGTTGTACACGTTTGTTTTCTTAGCACTTGGATAGACTCCGATGCCAAAAGGATTGTTTACTTATTCAGCATACCTATTACATGCTACATATATATCTATTCTCTAACTAGGTGCCCTCAATATGAGATATCTAGGATGAAGATGTGATCAAGGTGTAATATCGACGATGCGGATCGGATGGTTTAATACGTCTCTAACTACCGACATTCTCCAAGTGAATTATCATACAGCTCAAGTGGCATTAGAGTGTAAATGCAACCCAATAATATGTTTTCATGAAAATACCTATCGAAAAGCAATGTCTAACCCCCGCGTTCACGGTAATGAAAACTACGCCACTGGCTGGTTATCTCAACTAGAAAGCGCCGTCTACGTCAACACATGATGATATAGGCCAATTAATCTGCTTATAATACTACCTATAGATAGTTATGAGTAGTCTGCTGTTTGGCTCGTTATATAATAACCTGAGATCTCTTTTCATATGTTGGATTTTTCGAGGAATGTCATTCTTGCTACCCCTTTATCTTTGTGGCATTATACTCAAAAAACAATCTTGAACAGCAGGCCGCTAATATCGCACCAACGGGAAGCTTCAAAATAAGCCGATCTAGGCTTTCCTTTCCTAAAATGAATATGGTCGCACACTTTCTTCTAAGACCATGGCTAGCCATCAGCGTAGCCCTACTGCTAGGTACCTTTCTATTTAGAAGGATCAAGGTCTTATTCCAGCTGCGCCATATTAAGGGACCACTACTATCGAGAATATCGGGTATCCCTCACGCCCTGGCCGTCTTAAGTGGCGATTGCCCTAGCTGGTACCTGGAACTCAATCAGAAATATGGTATATCAAACACTTCTCTTTTCTCACTCAACGAGGTTAAGAGTATATACTTGTTAACAGGCCACCTCTTGTTAGGGCAAATTGCCGTTCTTTCCCCGACGATGCTATTAACTTCCTCTCCGGACCTGTGGGCTCGCTCAAATACACACCCCGGCTATAAGAAATCCAAGTGGTTTTACCGTGCTGCTCGGTTCGATTGGCGTAATGACAACATCTTCACGGAAACAGACACCGAGAAGCATGATGCGAGACGCAACCAAATGGTTCGAGGCGTAAGCTTTCTACACCTTACACTACTCATACCTCGTCTTAGCTTTTTCCACTTACTTGATTCCATAGTATTCCGGGGCCGAGAATCTCACCCTAGATGCTGACATTGAGTCTTGTGTCACGAAGCTCCTCCACCTCGTCGGGTCTAGGTATGCCGGCAAGAGAAAATTGGATTTGGCGCAGAAAATAACGTTCTACACACTTGATGTAATCAGTACAATCGGCCTTGGGAAGTCATACGACCTCCTAGATACGGATGCAGACCCTAGTGAATATATCAAATCAACTCATATGGGGTTGAAGGTTAGCAATATCCAGGTGGCACTAGGTACCTGGTGGGTGAATTGGATACCTTTCGTCGGCCCGAAGACAGACTTGAATATCGAGACTACCAAAGGCTTTTACAAAATGGTAGCGCTCAATGCATCGCGGGTCGAGGGCAGGGAGAGAGAGTTCAATCAGCAAAAGAGCCTCGGCGCGGTGCCAAGGGCAGACATGCTGACTTCTTTTTTGAAGAATGGCCTCTCAGGAGAGGAGCTCAAGGCAGAGATCATGCTACAGATAGTGGCGGGGTCGGATACTACCGCTGCGGCAATCAAAGCCGTGCTACTCTACGTCATGACTAACCCGCGAGTATACAAGATCCTTCAAGTAGAGATCGACGACGCAGTAGAGTCTGGCATTGCGCCACAAAGGCCAGCGATCATCAAGCCTACACAGGCCAAGGGTCTTAGGTATCTTCAGGCGGTTATCAAAGAAGCGATGAGATTATGCCCGGCAGTACAAAACCCGCTCTCCCGTGATACTCCTCCCGAGGGAGACACTGTGGTTATTGACGGCGAGGAAGTATATCTACCTGGCGGCGTTAATATCGTCCCATCGTTCAAGGCGATGCAGCGAAACAAGAGCGTATATGGCGAGGATGCCGATGTCGATATCTTCCGCCCCGAGCGCTGGCTTGAGGAAGGAGATCAACAAAGGTGTACGGCCAGCCCCGGTTCATTTGTATCTTGGCCTTGCGTTTCTGCCACCTTATTTTCGTTTAGCACAGCTCTCCTCCGCCTAAATTAGAAAAGAGACACTGCTGACAATCATGGTCTAGTGGAAGCGATGACTCGTGATTTCAATCTAGGGTTCGGGCACGGACGCTGGCAATGCCTGGGCAAGGCCGTCGCGTTGCGGCAGCTGGGCATTGTCATTTTTGAGGTATGTACTTTCTTAACAGCAGCTACCTCTCTAATAGATGTTGGGAATAAGGCTGATATGGCGCTTATAGCTCCTTCGGCACTTCAATTGGGCAATAGTCAATCCGGAGAAGCCGTGGAAGAATGAGATTCTATTGGGCTTGCGTACGTATTCTCAAGCGCTCTATTACTTATTTACGAGTGTTTCATTTTTTCTTTCTTTAAAGAACATGCGAATTATATGCCTGAGGACACAATCTCTAACACTTCATTTAGATGTGACAAATGATATGTGGGTTCACGCTGAAGAGCGGAAGTAATTGTACTCAACATGTGACAGGTCATATTCTCAAAACCACCTAGTGGTATGACGGACTTGATTGATATATTAATAGTCATTCGTTAACGACAACATGTTTTCTCATATTATCCACTTCAAGGTGTAATTTCGTCGAATCATGTGGCAAGCGCGCAAACTTAATGTTTGCGAAGACGAATTGTTAGTCAGCAAATTTACATCTGAGCGTTGCACAATCGTTACTATAGTATGTAAGAGACCTCAAATGATGATCGGGATATTAAAACGGAACGTGTGCGATACGCATGCCACACTCTAGAGGTTTGACGAGGTCGCAATAGAACTTCTAGATATTTATATGGCCCAAGTCTTCGGGAAAACAATAGTTAGAATATTGGTCTCTAGGACCGGCTTGACTAGCTAGGTAGGGTAGTCCCCGGAGGGAAATGTAGGAAATACAGTACAAGGAAAAATCTAGCGTACCAGATGTACTAGACCAAGGACTAAGCCTAATCAATATATCCTTACTCTTCGGAGCCTGTTCACCCTCACTGTCGCACTCTTTGTAGGGTACCAAGTCTCCAAACATACTATCTAGTCACGCCCGTAAGAATTTCCGTTGTAGATCTGCGAGTTGTCCTTCGCCTTGACTGAGGTCAATTCGTTGGTAGTCAGACTAGCCGAATCGGCGCCATCGTAAGACATCGCGTACCTGTTGCCGTTCCGCACTACCGTGTGTCCTTCAGCTTCAAGGCCCTTTATACTATTCCGTGTTTCGCACTTTTCCAATCTTTTCGTAACAACTTCCGACAGGACGCTATCCGTACCGGCTGCAGCGCTCTGTAACACCCTCAAGCTCGGCTCGTCGTTGAGCTCCTCGATTTCGATTTCTACGAGTGTGCGACGAGCATCTTTCACGGGGAACAGCTTTTCCAGATCGTCGATAAACTCGGTGACCTGGTTCACTAGCTTGTCGAAGTTCTTGCTGTCGTACAAAGCCCACCTGGCTTTCTTGAGGAGGCTGGTTCCCTTTTGCCTGCCGCTGACGATGTTGTTGAGACGGCCGTGTACGTTTCGGGCGACTAGCTGCATGTCTTGTATTTGAAGGAGTTCGAGCTCCTCTTGCACGGCGTCAATTTTGTACCAGTCGGATGATTTCTGCAGCACATCGAAGAGCAGCTTGATCTGTTCTAAGATGGCCTTGGCCTTTCGGAGAGGTATTTCATTTGGGCTGTCGGTAGCAAACTGAGGGTCATCGTTGATCGCAACGGCTTGACCCCATCTGCTTAATCGGGTTTTCGCAATGTCTAGCTTGAGCTGGTATACTTCATAATCCCGTCCGAAATGGCGGCCTAACTGGATGTACCCAAAACAATCGACACAGTTATTGAAAAGAGCCGCCACGCTCAAAGCGCTGGCTACAGTACCAAAGACCTCCATTTTGATAGCAAAATAGGGCCATGCGCAACAAGATTGTCCACGGTAGCGCTACGATGTAAGCTGTAAGGCTCGGCGCCTGAGGGGCTGATGGTGGCAGAGATTCCTTCCGGGGTGCCGTGCTGGCGAAGTGGCTTGCCTGATGGCAGTGCAGTTTTATGTTAAAGGGGTATGTATACCTTTTAGGGCGAGTTATGCATAGACAAATTGGGGGTTAATACAGCTGAAAAATGAAGGCACCCGAATGGTACGGGGCCTGAGTGAGGATGGGCTGCGACCCCATCCAAGCCTGCTTCCTTCACACCATCATCATCATTATCATCATCATTCTTCTTGTCAACCAAAGAACATCAAAGCATTACCAGGCAACGCACATCGAATATACGATGCCAACAACAAACGAGATGAGTTCCGTGAATGTCTCCGGACATGGGAGCATTCACAATGGGAATATCTATTATCCCCAGGGTAAGCGTCCTACAGAGTCCTATCAAATGCCGCAAGGGCGCCTTCCCTGTTTTGTTGACCCGATGACCACAGAACCCAAGCGCCCAGAAACACCACAGACGCCGTCATTTATCATCCCCTTCCGTCGCGACAGAGATTTTATCAAGCGCGAGGCCATACTCGATCGAATGCATCGAGCATGCTTGGAACCTGCCTCGCGCGTGGCCCTTGTGGGACTAGGAGGCGTGGGCAAATCTCAGCTTGCTATCGAACACGTGTACAGAATGCAAGATAGGTTCAAACGAGAAAAAAAAGAGGTCTGGGCGTTCTGGATTCATGCGAGTACGCACGCGCGTGTTGAAGAAGGGTTCAAATCGATTGCAGACGCTGTTAGGATTCGCGGCCGAGACCAAGCCGGGGCAAACCTTATCCGGCTTGTTTCGCAATGGCTAAAAGACGAACAGCATGGCCAGTGGATAATGATTCTGGATAGTGCCGATGATATCAACGTGTTTTATGAAGGTGATGAAAAGGGGAAGCAAATCGCAAGCACCGCCCAGGAAGAAAAACCGTTATGGACATATCTGCCGCAAAGCTCGAATGGATCAATTCTCATCACCACAAGAAATAAGGAATTGGCTGGTAAGCTAACCGGCCGTCCCAAGACAGATGTCATCGAGGTCGGACCAATGGACAAAGACCACGCCCTTGAACTGCTCGCAACAAAGTCAGGATCCCAATATGACAGAGAGGATGGGATGGAGCTCGTAAAGGCTCTCGAATACGTGCCTTTAGCTATTAGCCAGGCTGCAGCTTTTATACAACAGAGAGAGCCCCGTACATCCGTCAAGAAGTATCTGGACGACTTTCGAGAAAGCGATGAAAACAAGTCGAGCCTTTTAAATCACGATGCTGGCGATCTTCGACGAGATGAAAGCGCAACAAATTCTGTTATCACTACCTGGCAGATTTCATTTGATTATATACGCAAGAAAAGACGATCGGCAACAGATTTGCTCTCGCTTCTAAGCTTTTTCGACGGGCAGGGCATTTCAGACGACCTGGTCCGACCTATTGATCAAGGGAAAAGCCACAACCACGAAGCAAACGCCCCAAATAATAGCATAGTTTCTAGCGAGAACTTAAATGAAATGTTCGAAAAAGACATCGCAACACTCAGAAACTATTGCTTAATCAGTACGAACGAAGCGGGTGATGTTTTCAAGATGCACGCTTTAGTTCAGCTGTCTACCAGGAAGTGGTTGGATATGGACCAACAGACCGAGAAATTCAAGAAGCTGTTCATCTATCGAATGGCCCAGGAATTTCCGGAACCAGAATTTAGCAACTGGGGAACTTGCCGGCAGCTCTTCCCACACGCCGAAAAAGCCATCCAAAAAGCCATAGATTATCGCCCAGCGGACGACGACTCGCTAATAAAATGGTCTCTACTTCTGTCTAATAGCGGCTGGTATTCCCGAGCGCAAGGCAATTATACTATTGCAGAAAAGATGGCAAAAGAATCCTTCGAAACACACAAAGTAGTATTAGGACCAGAATATCCCGACACGCTGTCTAGCATGAATAACCTGGCTTCGACGTACTCGAATCAGGGGCGGTGGAAGGAAGCCGAATCACTAGGCGTGCAGGTATTAGAGACAAGAAAAGCAGTATTAGGACCAGAACATCCCAACACGCTGTCTAGCATGGCTAACCTGGCTTCGACGTACTCGAATCAGGGGCGGTGGAAGGAAGCCGAATCACTAGGAGTGCAGGTATTAGAGACAAGAAAAGCAGTATTAGGACCAGAACATCCCAACACGCTGCTTAGCATAAATAACCTGGCTTCGACGTACTGGAATCAGGGGCGGTGGAAGGAGGCCGAATCACTAGGAGTGCAGGTATTAGAAACAAGAAAAGCAGTATTAGGACCAGAACATCCTAGCACGCTGATAAGCATGGCCAACCTGGCTGCGACGTACTCAATTCAGGGGCGGTGGAAAAAGGCCGAATCACTAGAAGTGCAGGTACTAGAGACAAAAAAAGTAGTATTAGGACCAGAACATCCCGACACGCTGATAAGCATGAATAACCTGGCGCATACATGGAAAAGCCAAGGTCGCGATCAGGATGCATTGGAGTTGATGGAACAGTGTTACCACGCGCGCATTCAAGTCTTGGGGCCCGAACATCCTTTTAGTCAATTATCGCTATCGGCCATCCAGGAGTGGCGGATCGGAGAACCGCAACGCAAGAAAGACATTGGAAATCAAGGGCGAAGAATGCCATAATTTCAATTCGTACGAAATTCGGAACGGGTGGTTTACATCAGGGCTCCGATGCTAGCTAGGCGTTATGGGAGCATGTTGAAACTTTGTCGCCGAGAATGATAAGACTTTTGATTGTTACTGCATTTGTATGAGATGCGTAAATTTCTATATTATCCCCAATATTCTCTCACACAGCTTCAGTGATATGGAACACCCCGCTAGCATGCAGCGTAGACGGTTGAAACCTACGTATGTGCATTCTTTTAGATACGGGCTAGCTGTATATACACGGACCTGTGCCGGATCTCCCCTATTTTCACCCTTACTCCCTTCGCCCAGGCACGACTCACAGGCACTGGAAGTAGTAGTTGTTACTAAAGGTACAAGTCGAGCCCGTCGCGCAGACAGTGCAGCCAGTCCACCCCAAACCACCGCACTGTCCATACTTCAGCGACGTGCACCCCGTAGTCGTCGGGCCGGCAGTCGTAGTAGTAGTCGTGCTCGTGACCAAAGTCGTCGAAGTCGCCGTACCGGTAGTGGTAGTGACGGCCCCCGTAGCAGCAGCAGCCAGCGCGCTGCTAACAGCCGTCCAGGCGGGCTTCTTGGCCAGGACGCTGTCGTAGAGGCAGGCATCCCCCTGGCCGGAGAAGGTGCTCGGGATCCAGCTGTACTTGTCGGTGTAGTCCCAGATGGTGATGCCGACGCAGGCCTTGGTGGCCAGGCAGGCCTTGGTGACGGCGGCGTAGTCGGCCGCCTGCTGCTGCAGGCCCGACGCCGTGCTCGGCAGCGTCGTGAAGCGGATGTCGAGCTCCGTGTACGCGACCTCGGTCGCGCCCGCCGCCACGTACGACGCCATGGCGCTCTGCAGCGCGCTCTGGCTCGGCGTGCTGCCCACGATCAGGTGCGCCTGCATGCCCACGCCGTCGATCTTGGCGCCGGCCGCTTTCACGAGGGACACGATCTTGGCTGCCGCGGCCTGCTTCGCGCCGGTGCTCTCGATGTTGTAGTCGTTGTAGTAGAGCTTGGCGGCTGGGTCGGCTGCTGCTGCTGCTGTGAAGGCGAGCGCGAAGTACGAGTCGCCGAGGACGTTGTAGAATACGTTCTGCCGGTACGTGCCGTCGTCATTGAGGCCCTCGTTGACGACGTCCCAGGCATAGCACTTGCCCTTGTAGTGGCCGACCACGTTGGAGATGTGCGTGTTGACGACGGACGTCAATGTGGCTACGGTCCATGTTCCACTGCTGACTGTGTGCAGTGTTAGTTAAGTAGGGGGCGAATGAAAAGGAGAAGGAAAAAACAAACCCCATGATGGTAGCTGCGAGTACCACACGAGCGTGTGGCATCTCAAGAGCTGGCCGTTCGTCGCCGCGAGGTTGGCGATCTGGTCACCCGAGGTGTAAGAGAAGACACCCTGGCTGGGCTCGGTGTACTGCCATTTTTGACCATTTCCTGGCGTCTTCAGGCGTGAAAGATTAGCAACTACTTCTTCGCAATGGTAACGGATAAGTTAAAAGAGTATCTGAGTCTAGCATAGCTAGAATCACTGCAATTCGAAATTCCTTCCTGTCGTATAACAGAATAACTAATGCCAAGACTCAAAAGACCAAAAAAGAAAACCAATAAGAGAACACTCACAATCTGCCCAAACTCATCCGTGTTGTCCAGAATAGCAACATAAGCCGTGTCCGTCAGCTCGCCATTATCCGTCGCCGAGCCGAAGTACTTCAACCCAGCTCCCTTGGCCAACTTATTCAGCTGGGCCTGGGCGCCGGGTAAAGCGAGGAGCGCCGCGAGGGCGGTACCGTACAGCATGATGATGGGACGAAATTGCAGCGACTCTGAAGCGCGGGCGGGCGATGATGCGGCTGAATAAACGACCTGGACCAAGCTGTGTAAATTGATCGGCAGCACGGTTGTATCTTAGGCTATATATATAGACATATACATATATATATGTTTATGCCTCTGCCTATGCATTATTCCGACCCCCCAGATCTCCTGACCGTGTCCCTAGGCTCAGATAGGGAGCTAGCAGCCAACCGCCACCCATTCCTCGCGAGCGGACAGCACATACCGACCGATTTCAGAAACCAGCTCCATAGCTCGTCGATTCGCTAACTCGAAGCGTGCGTCGCCGGAGACGGTGACCATGTCTGCTCGAGTTTCACGCAGGGGTCGACTCCGGGTGGGCGTGCCGTCATTGGCGTGGCCCCTGGCAGCGTTGGCCCTGCGAGATCAAGCACCGAGACGCGATGCTTGGCTGCAGGGGTCTTTTTCTCCACCTATGGCGAGTTGAGGCTCTGCGTTCGCGGAGCCTGCATCCTCCGTCGTGCGCTGAGGTTCGGAATTGGCACCCGAACGGACGGGTAAATGGCTAAATGGCTTCGTCGAGTCCACAGGCTCCACTTCATGGTTATATTCACGTTGTGCGGGACACCTGTGTACTGTAAGTGAAAGACCTCATTTCCTCGCTGTCGCTGGACGCGTGGCAAGAGCGGAGTCGTAACTCCAAGTGTAGAAAATAGGGGCACAGAATAGGATTAGGGGGTTCAGACACGACGCAAGAAATCACACCACAACACCAATTCCAGAAAGTTGCTTAGTTGAGTTTTCTAATTAGGTATCGTGAATAGTGAGCAGTAAGTAGGTGGGGGTATTTTGGGCCGTCTCCCGCCGCCAACGCCTGATATGCATGCAAGAATACGTCGTGACAACTCTTTTCCCAACCAGAAAACCTGAAGGTCGAGGCCTGACTCCCCCGCCAGGAGACTCGACACTGTATGTTGAAAAAGTCTACACGATCGTGTAGACGAATGCGGAATATAGCCACAGCCGTGCCTCGACGCGAATACATCCAGACCATAATCAAATCCACCAATAAGCCCGTCGAAATGCATACAAACTGGCCCGTCCGTCCGTCCGTCCGTCCGTCCAAAACGCTATGCACGTATTGAGGTACCCAGATCACAACAGGTAATATCATAGAATACGACCGCAGTGATGTATCCAAAAACACTCCACTCAACTGGGCCGTAGCAGTCTGCAGGCGAACCGCAAACCATAACCTTCAAGTGTTGCGCTCACTTACACTCCCTGCGCCTCACCTCAGCCTCCAGCCTCACCACAACCCTCGACCCCACAACCCCGAAGATCCCGCAGCCAAACACAGGCCCCTAGCCTCTCCGCTGCCTCAGCGCGCCCCCAATATGCAGCGCATCCGGCAGCGGCGGGCGCTCGATCTCCAGACTGCGGCTCGGCACAAGCCTGCCCCCGGGCGTGCGCGGATGCGGCACGTTGACGCGCCCCGTGCGCTCCGTCAGGCGGCCCCGCGAGCTCAAGCCCAAGCCCTGCTCGTCATCGTCCGCACCGCTGTCCGAGTCGCCGTCGACGTCGTAGTCGGCGAGGCGCGCAAAATAGTCCGCGAGCCCGTCGACGCTGGGCGTGCCGACGACGAGGTCGTACTGCGGCGGCGGCGTCGGCATCGGCGGCGGCGGGTCGTCGGCGTCAAAAGCCGGGGGATTGTGGCTCGGGTAGCGGAGCAGGTGCATCGGGCGCTGAACCGGCTGCGCGGCGCCCCGCGCCGCCGGGTGTTGTTGAACGTGGGCGAGCGGTGGTCGCGCGATGCCCGGGCTGGCCTCGGAGACGGAGGGGATGCTGCCGGTGCTGGACGCGGGGCTGGGGTTCGTGGCGAGGATTTCGGCATCGGGACAGCCACAACGCGATTGTTGGTGGTATATGGGCCGCTCCGCGCCGGAGTATTCGGGTAGAGCGGTGTTGGCGCGCGTTGCGCGGCAGTCGAGGACGGTGAAGGGCGAGTCGATGCTGATTTCGAAGTGGCGGCGTTTCTTGCCTGCTGGGTCGTCTGGGTCGAGTCTTGAGATACGCATGACGATCTGCATTTACGTGTTAGATGTTTACGCTCTGTTTTTCTAGCTGATAAAGAGTGAGACATACCTTTATCCAGTGGTGCACATTCACGTTTTTCCAGCTGCAATCTGGATGAAGACGCACGTTTTTATCCTTGGCCATCTGTTCGCAAGTCGGGATCTGAACATTCATTTCCAACTCGGTCGGTCCCCAGAACGATTCCAGCCCCAGATCCAGATCTCCGAGCAGGTTTTCCGACGGGTCGGGTAACGGCTGGGGAGTCGTGTGGTTCCTAGAAGCCTCCCAACTCCTGCGTCTCTGCGCCGTCTCCCGCGCCTCGTGCCGCTCGCTAGGCGACAGCTCGCCACCGCTCAGTATCCTTATATCCGAGTTCTCGTATTGCCTGTCCAAGGGCTTTCCGGCGGCCTTCTCGAACAGGAGGATCTTGCGGCCCGGGTCCTTGCGCGTGACTCTTCTGTCGTTTGTCCAATATTCAACCGACTCGGTCACGAACACCTTGAGTTTGTGGACTTGCACCTTGGCCAGTGGTGTAAGCTTAAATGCGATGGGGATCTGCGAGCCAATGGGGAACGATTTCCCCGATATCATAATGTCGTAGTGGAGTTGGTCCTCCCATTGGCGACTTATGGAGATGGGCTCGGTCATCTCGAGGGAGAGTTGGTCGGGAACGCGAACGATGCGGACTTCCTTCGATCCGTGGAGGTTGGGCTTAAAGGCGCCTGCTCGCTCGACAATCGCCTCTAGCTCCCACTTCACTGATCCAAACTGAAGCCTCGTAGTCTCTAGCTGGTGGTGATCGATCGGCAGCTCGAATGAGTATTCATACTTGCCGGGACGGAATACCTTGTAAGTCCTGGGTTGTACTACCTCCGTGATCTGCACATCTCCCTTTCCAAAGCTACGGGACTGGACAGACTGAAGTGATAATCGTTTGTATTCCTGGGGATTTAAGTTGCCCGAAGACCCACGCTTCAAGGCTGAATGAATTGTAGAGGATCCGTTCGATGTTTCCGTAGACTGTCGCAGTGAATAGGTGCACTGGTTCCCGAATTCGCTTTCCCACGTCTCATGCAGAGCATGGAAAAACGTCAAAACCTGCGTCCGTAACGATACCTCCTCGTATTGCTCGACTTTCGCAGGTGGAATTCCTTCGGGCCACTCCGTCCTGGCTTTACCATGTAGCTTAAGAGTGACCGATTTTAGCTTTACATTCTTGGTGACGTTGAGCTGCAATTTGCCGCGGAGAAGTGAGGTTGAGTTAGCCGTCTCGTGTCGCGCATGGCCGTCGTGTTCGAAACCGGTAAGGAATACGTTGGGCTCGGCCAGGATGATCGAGCACTGGACGCCACTTCCGCTGGCAACGGGTTTTGGGACTTCGGTCACTGAGCTCATGATACTCTTGGCAGAACGGACCGACATGACACTGTTCCGGTGCGCGCTGTGAAACGCTGTGCTCATATATGATGTTCTACGCATCTCAGGCATCGTGGCGCCAGCCGCGCCGGGCGGTGGTACTGAAATCATAGATAACGGACGCGCGCTATGCGGCTCAACGGCCGTAAGCTCGGTAGGTGACTGGGGGTGGTCTGTGGGAGAGTGGATGTCGGTACCAACTGGGTGGACTGTGGCCAACTTGAACGGAGCCAAGACCTTCTCGAATACACGCCGAGACGACTTATGACTAGTGCCCTGTTCCTCTTCCGCCCCGGATACTGGTTTATTGCTCTGATTCTTCTTTCTTTTTGCTTTAGCAGCTCTCCTACATTTGGCCAAGTCGGCTCTTATTTCATCCGGGATATAGCCCGATGGGTAGGAAACGATGTGAATGGATTGGGCTCTCCGTCCGCGTGGTTGAATCTGAGGAATCGGAAATGACAAATCGGCACGATGCCTGCGCTCTTCGCCTCTGGGTCTGTAATACACGTTCCCGCCTATCGAACGAGTAAGATCCCGGTCGACGCACCCAGGCTGATTCCAATCAGGTCTTGACATTTTTTATATGTTAGAGTTACAATATAACTAGGTTGACAGTGGGCAATGGGCAGTGAGGTGTGAATGAGGACAAAGTGTTTAAGAAGAGTTTCATATTATTTTGCGCCACACAACCTCATAGGGATGACATGAACATTATAGGCACTTGGCACCACAAGAGTCGAAGATGAGAAGGGTCAACGAAGAAATAATGAGGTAGCAGGTGAGCGTATAGAACGCCGAGGTATTGTAGGTTGGGAATATCTAGACATGGAGATGGATGGATGGGAAGGAAATGTATACATAAGATAGATAGGCGGTACAGCGAGTGGGTTTACAAGGGCCGGCAGGACAGGGTAGGTTGGGCAGTGGCAGACGAGAGCAATCAGACAGAAAAAAATGAGCAAAGCGCGAGCGCGAGCGCGAGCACATGCGCATACACAAGTATATGGTTTTTTTATTTAGGCATAGAGGGATTGGTGGAGGAGGACCACCCGGGCGGGACGCGGGGAGCGGCATCATGTGGGAAAGTGAGAACGGGACTTACACAGGTGGAGGTACAAGTACCGGCAGGGCAAGAGTTGCGAGTCCAGGTGGCCAGGTGTACGGGTCAGGTATACAGGTATTGAGGGCCAAGTCACAAGGAGTTATTGGCACGCATCAGGCCATCAGCTGCCGAGACGAGGTTTTGCGTGTAGGTATGGACGTATGGAAGTGGAAGAGCGTGTAAGTGTGCGGTTGGGGCCAGACGCGCGCGGGGGATGGTGTATGATAGACAGGACAACAGACAAAAGCAACCAGCCTGGCAAAGCGCCGAAATACACACAGTAGTCTCACGTACGCAGAACTACCCACATGCGGCAGTCTACCTTGGTAGTGTAGTGTGTACGTAGGCGTACGTGTGGTAGTAGAATGCAGAGTCGTATTCTGTACTGTATGTACAACTTCAACTACAGTACAGTAGGTACACACACTACTGCGTAGGGGGGCACCCTAGCTCGCAGGCCGGTCTCAGAAGATCTCCAATATCTCCCGGGACCCGCTTCTCGGTAATAATTAATAAATGTACGTGCGAGACCTTGTGCTGCTGCAGGCGCCGTCTGCGGATGAGCAACTGTGTGGGAAAGTAGAGCGGAGGGAAATCAGATGACACGTACTCCCGCCCTGATCACAGCCTAGTAGCGCGGTCACAAAAGCCTCGTTTGAGAGCCTGACACGCAGAAACCCGGGGCGGTGGATGTCAGGTGAGATGGGTATGCTTGGGGGCAGACTTGGGGGATGTGAGAAATGGGAAGAGGGGTTGGTTGCTCCTCGATCTTTCGGAGACCACAGGAGGGAGCAGCTATTGGCGATCGGGCCGGAAGGGGAAGTACTAGGTACTAGGGGCGATGGAAGCAGGAAGGGCAACAAGGGGTGCCGTGACGGGCTGCCTGGTAGTAGTGACACGGTATACAGAATAGAATGCTAGGCATGCGGTGTAATGCTATAGAGACGAGTGTAGGTGGTACACAATGACCGAAATATTAACAATGAAAATAAGTCTAGACAAAGAAAGTAAAGCCAAGGCAAGATGGGGAGAGAGAGGCTTAGGAAAAGAAAACCCTTTGTGCATTAATTAATTCTAATACCGCATTGCTCATGGATTTGAGAGTGAGCGAGTCGGTGTGAGCACATACATAGTACACATAGGTCCCTAGAACAATGCCATGTAATGTAATACGAATACTAATACTAATACTAATAATTATGCCGATAACTTGGTCTGCCGTTGGCCCTGACTTGATGAGCTCGCGGTGACGAGGGATGACGATGACGCGACGATACTAGAACAGCGAACAAGCGAGCAGCCTAGACTACGAGAGAATAATAATAAAAAACACTGAACAGCAGCATCAGCGCCCGCAGCAGCAGCAGCGCCAAACGAACACGCCAATCGTAGCATATCGAACGGCTCCACGGCATGACTTACCTATGATGTATTGTTCGCAATATCCTAGTTGTTTTCTCGCACGTTCATAGGTTCGAAAAGGGGTCGTCTTCAGCACCAGCCCTAGCTCTAGCTCCTCCCGCACTGCGCATCTGCATATCCCTGGAAGTACTGTTTATAGCCGGTGCTTGGCGTGCCCCATGCTGTCTACTTACAAGTAGTAGTCGTCTCGGACTTAGTCTCTGTTTGGCTCACATGCTGGTGGGAGCAGAGAGCCCATTGCCGAGTAGAAACGTACGGTCTCCGATGCACATCGACCAACTTCACTTCGGATTTATCCATCTCCGACGACAGAACAAGCCAGATAGCTAGGTACCTATTCAGGTAACCTCCAGAGCGGCTGTCTCTCTCGTGTGCCTGACCAGTCGTTCAGGTTACCGACCACGGGTTGTTAGACGACGCCTGCAGCAATGCCTGAATAGGTACCTACTGTAGCTGCAACACCGCTTCTCCAGCTTCTGCCCGTCCTTGTCGTCACATCGCCGCAAGCAGCAAAGGAAAAGTGCGTTCGAGAACAGCGGCATTCGGGAAGAGACACCGCGGCTGTCGATTCGTTGACCGCCAATCATCTTCGCGCGATGACCTGGGAGCCAACATCACGAGCCATATCCGGGGTACATATGGAGCATGGGCTACGTATTCCCACCACCTGGGCTCGGGACTCTCCAACAAGATATTCGAAACCATAGCTATATACATACTCGGTATAACCAACCAATATGCTTTATAGAGGTAATGGTACAGTATGTAGTTGGTGTACTTGGTATTGACATCGACATTGGTCAAAGAACGCTTTTCTCAAAATACTTCTTTTTCCATAACTGTTGTCAAGCATAGACAAGTTGCGGTTATTGCTCGGGAGCGGCCGATAATCGGCGCTTTGCTCTTCGCCAATCAATACCGCTGTTTCGGAGTGTTAATCATCGATCTTCAATGGAACAACATCCGAGTGTACTACAAACGGACAACCCCCGCCTTTTAGGTACGTATGCACACCTATTTACTACCTACGTATACTGTGGCAAGTCATTGCAAATTTGCACAAAGACCAACGGTAAAGGAAGTATTCTCGTTAAAGAGAGATTGATTTTGAGCGAGTGAGGTCAGTAATAGTAGTATCTATATAGGTACATGTGTAGCGAAATACAAATCTGAAACCTAAGTTCGTGTACCTACATACTTAAATGGCCTAGTAAATACAGAATACTGTCGGATCGACAAGCGCTACAAGGGCTGTGCCGGTACCCCATCCCATCTTGACCTGGATTGGCAGCACGATGTGGACTGTTAGAATCCTGAATGGGAAACTGTCGGTGCTACTCGAAATTTTTGCATGTCCACATGTTCAACAGCCACGACAGCGAAGGCAAAGGTAAAGAGAACTAAGTAAAATCTATTGGCTCCTCGAGAGAAGGGCCTATTAACTACCTGAATAAGTCTAAGTACTTACAGTAGACAGCGCATAGTCTAATATATGCCTATTCTGTACTCAAAACGTAAGTTGGTACCTACGCTACGTCAAAAAGATCCGCCGCTACTAGCCGCTAATCACCCAAGCCACCCAACATCTTGGTTATTCCCGAACCAAAGTTGGTCCCAATTGACGAATGACGTAAAGGACTGGTAAGCTCGCTCGCCAACTGTCTCTCCCCAATAGAAGCGGTATTGAGGCGGTGATTCTTTGGAATCGGCTGTTCTCCATTCGGTGGCCTCATTATACTACAAATATATTATCAGCTCCTGTTTCAAAGCAATTACAATGGTTCCACGCGCTCGGATCACATAGGGCCAATGCACTCGGGGCTGTCTCGGCTTTGGTACCTGTATCTAGATCCTATAATGCAGCATACCTACAGCACAATAGCGACTTGGCGGGATCTTTTCGCCTTGGGAGCTTAAAAGAGAAAAGTGCTTTCGGGAATCGCGAAGGAACGAAAGCACGAGAGCGCGAAATTGGCCTGAAAAATTACGCTGTGGGGAGCTGACATTGAGGCCATTCCTTTAAAACGGGACAAGTCAATTTTTGCCAGCTGTCTCCAGCTGATCACCTAACCGCCGTAGTTAGAAATCGGCTTACATATATGACTCTTTACAATAAGTTTATGAAATTGTATACTAGGTAGGTACCTGGTAATTTCGACTTGAGGGGAGACAAAATGGGCCACGCAGTCACGGAAGAATAGAAAGAGAGAAAGGTTAATCCTGAGAGAGGTCACCAACATCTCAGGGCCACAAGAATTGAAACTGGTGTCTTTACTTCTACGGCGTCTGAAACTAGCAGAGGCTGACTACAGGGGCAGCCACCAGATCTTAAGGATTCAGGGGTACTTTTAATAACAAGCTGTACGCGAGGGAACGCATACATAATTAGTCGTTAAATTGTGTTTTCTATCATGTGATCGCTAGATTCTTCAGGTGATAGCTTTACGTTAGCTCTTCTGGAAATGTAGGCTGGAGTTTATCTCCGACAGAAAGGATGACTAGGGTAAAAGTTATGATATTCTTAGCTACTTCATGACAAGACATCTGGCAACTGAATTCTATCTAAAATCTATCTTACTCCCCATCTACCACCTGTCTTGAGACCTCCCTCACGCGGGCAGTCATCTCTAGTAGATGTCTCCTACTGATTGTCGAGTTTATAGTAAAATAGGCAAAGAAACCAACTCCCCGTATCGGCGATACGACGTTACCGGGCTGTGTGTAAAACTCAGCCCTAGACACGTGAGGAGCAACTTCCGGTAATCGTCCTAGGACTTTCTCGAGGAAGTCATGCGGCACTAAAATATTTTCACGATGGATTGGAATATGAATATCGACACACCAATACTGATTCCGACTAGCAAATGGCTTGCAGAGTGCTGCGAACCGCTCACGATCCCCCAGGACTCGAAGGAATTGAAGAGCACAATAATCCACGCCATACGTATAGAGGGTCGAGTAGACCCCAGTCAATCCAGGTGGCCGAGCATTAACCTCAATCAGAAATGCGTCTGGTTCTTCTGTGACTCCACTAGGAGTATCGACAAGGTCGAGGATACCGTCGGTCTCCTTGTAACGCATTGACGAGTTCTTGACTCGCGCTTCCACGTGGAATACACCGGAGCGGAACCCTAGCTCTAGAAGGCTCTGATGCAGAGACGACTTGAGAATCTCCAGCTCCTTGGTCGGCAAGGAACTTGGCAGGACCATGTAGGTCTCGGCGAAGTCGTCGTCGGTGGTGGCATCTGGAAGATCTCCCGGGCATGGAAAGTCGTCGCTTATCTCGCAGAAAAGGACTTCGCCATCCCACAGGACGAAGTTGGCGTCGACTTCCGGTCCATCGATGTATTCCTCGATCAAGACTCCGTGCTTCGAAAGACCGTCCCTCTCCGTTTTCTGGATAGCGCTTTGAAGATCAGAAGGATTTCGAGCTTTCCTAACTCCTCGCGAAGCGCCTCCACGGCATGGTTTGACGATAAGTGGGTATTTCAAAGCACTGAGCTCTTCGACTTTAGACGGCTCTTGTAGTTGTTCGCTGCCGTCGACTCGTACAGTCCGAATCCCGCTACTATGCAGTGCATCGCGAGTGCCGTCCTTATAGTGCGCCTGTAAGATTGCTTTCACAGGCTCTGTTGGGAGAGAGAGAGCTTCTGCTGCCTTCGCGGTAGCGATGACAAATTCGTCTGAAAATGTGATGATACCATCGAGCTTTCTCCCCTTTAAGGCATCGGCGATAAGCATAGGCAGTGTTGTGTCGTCGGACACGTCGATGGCAACAAAGTCTTGCCGAAGGTAGGAATACTTCTCTCCTTCAAGCCAGTGCCCCGGTCGATCAAGGACGATCAGAGATACACCAAGAGCCTGGGCAGCCTCAAATGGCCCTCTAAAGCCGTACGATCCTCTCTCCATGTCATAGAGTGGACGGCCGCCTACGACTGCTACAGTACGAGTTGTTGGTTGAGTCGGAAGTACCCATTCAAACGATAAGCGAGTCTTCACTTCCTTCTCTAGCAATTCTAGTGCGTCGAGGTAAGACACAGAAGAATGCTTTAGAAGCAACGCGCCAGGCGACGAAGAAAGTAGGGGCAACAAACTCGTTGGATTATGTGACGCAATAGGCGAGAGAGCAACATCTTGAGTTGAGTACCGAATGACGGTCTCAATATGAGGGCAATCAACCATTCTCAAGCTCAAGATATCATCCCTGCATAGAAATCCAGGATGAGTGACAAGAATCACTTTGAGTGCTATTTGGTTGTCAACAGCCGCTAATCGAGCGGTTTGACAGGCGCGGACGATCCTCTGAAGGGCGACACTAGAAGTAGCTGCAGTGGAATCTCCATCCTTGATATCTCCGGCGTCCATAGAGGCCGGTACCGTGGAATTGATAGTGATAATCAAATCAAGACAGCGGACATGTTTGACGCGGTCCTCACATGGCGCCGGCTCGGAGAGCCTCCATTGACACCTAACCCTCGAAGGAGCTGCTATGATATTCAGCGTTGGTATGGATCATCTTTCAAGCAAAGCTCAGAAACATATACCTCCTTCTTCACTTGTGTGCACAAGAAAGTCTTCCCGGATGAAGGCATTTTCGCCAATCGTCACGTGTGCTGTGCTCATTCTAATAGAACTCGTTTATTTCTAGTCGTAGAGTATGTCGTTGCTGTTGAGGGTGTGGAAAGGATAAACAGAAAATCTCACTATACTCTCCTACTAAGACCTGTGCAAAGTAATACGGAGACGACTATGTGAGTAGCAGGAGCAATTTCAACTTTAGCAGCTCAAACATGTCCTCACAGCGACAGAAGCTCTGTCTCCTAGTTTCGGATGTCCATCCCTAGTGCCATCTATTGCGCTCCTCTCACTCAGAATACTCACAACCTACCCTATTTAGCATTTTGCATATGCTGTTATACCTAACTGCAGATAAACTGCAGATGTGTTATGTGCTGTACTTATACGTAGTCATACCATGTATTCATGTGATCCACGACGCTAGTCTCATAGATCTCGAGTTCAGAGCTCATTGCCGAAAGCCGCGGGGAGGGTATAGATCGAATGTTTTATGTGCTAGATGGCTTATTTCTCCTTGTATGCCCGTTAGGTATGGATTTGTTATTTATAGTACTCCTCCACCGCCGTTCCCGTGGAGCCCAGTCTTTGCTGCCCGAAACATCGCCATGCATGCTTCAAAGTTCAGATCGCCCCGACCGCCTAACGCGAAATTTACACCAAAAATGGCGTCGAGTCGCGTTAAAAGACCGCGATTCCACGTGAATATTCGCGTGAAGTGATCGGAGCGATCCGAAGAAAGTAGATCGGAGGATCGATTTCAAACTCTGAGTGGCTTGGCAAATTTTACGTACCAGACAAACCCTTCCTAACTACGCATCGCATCACCTCACATCATATCATCCGCCTCTTCCTCGGAATCACGACACAGAAGTAGATAGCACTGTTACCGCTTAGACTCCGGGCCTATTGATTGTCTCGTCTACCCATACTGCGCTCAACTCAGCTGCCTACTTTCCTACGAAGTATAATAATTTCTTACCGCTTCACAACTATTCTATCTTTGAACTGTATTCTTAATACCGCGATACCTTTGCGAAGATGGCATCCCATCTAACGGCGTGCGAGTCGACAGACTCTAGGTCTATTGAGTTTGTGCGTAAGGGTTATGAGGAAATAGGCGCTCAAGAAGCTGAACCCACGGAACGCTGGGAACGTCTTGTTGTACGTCTCTCTTGTTCAAAGTGGCACATCCGAATTACTTTTCACGGTACCCTCCAATCGAGCGCCGGAGCCTTTCCCAAATGGTTGAAGCGTCGAGATGATCTCCGAGACCTTTGTCTTTGCATCGACTTCAAGCAACTCCAACTCCTCGATAACACAGTCACAGAGCTTCTCATCACACATAGCTCCGATACAGAGAGCTATAAACTCCCGTTGCTTATGCTTCCCGATGCAGACAACGGATATGCTACTAGTGCCAACCTCCTTTGCGTCAGCTTGCAAGAAGATCCGTTACGAGTACGGTTTCCTCTCTACCGCCCTACGGGAAGCGCCCCCGCTATAGAATTTTCCGGCATCAAGAAGATGCAATTCCTTACATATTGTGTCTATGAAGCCCTGGTTGATGGCGACCAAACATTGCATGTCTACAAGGAAATCGAGCGAGACATATACCAACCCACAGATAGTGAAGTCCTAGAACAAGAGCTACGAAACCTGCAACTACTTCGAGGCACAGAAGGGATAGCATGGCTGGTCGCTGCAGTTATTTCTAAAAACCCATACCAGACAATAGACAATGAGAGCAGTACGACAGTGCTACGAGGAATCCTTTTGAAGCATTATCCAAATGGCACATTGAAATCTGCATTACAATCGCCAAAACCTCAAATGGATGGTCGATGGCTGGTATGGGGCATACAGATTGCCGAAGCACTCGCCTGCATTCATAAGAATGGCCTCACGCATATGGATTTGAAGCCATCAAATATCGTGATCAACGCAGAATGGAGCGCTGTGGTGATCGATATTAGTGGAATTGGCGGTGTGACTAATGAGTGGTTATCACCAACGCTGCAAAAAGAATATGACCCCTTGTCACAGTGTCTGGAAGTACGAAAGCAAAATGATATATGGGCGCTCGGGAAGATCATATCTGCGATGGCTGAAGTCTCAACAAGTGTAGATAAGGAGCTGTTAAAGAGTGTTGGATGGGCTGCGATGCAAGTGCCTGCATCTGTTTCCCTTACTGATGTAATATCCAGGCTTTCACCCAAGCTCTCTGAATAAAGGCTCATAGAAGTCGTCCTATTCGATGTGGTCAGTGTCAAACCTACTATCTATGATGATGATACCTGCGTTGTTACATTTAGTATGAATAAGCCAGCAGATTGAATGCGCCTTACCTGGCCCATCGCGATGAGCCCTAGGACCAAGTCCCCAAGATACCTAGGCCAATCATGCCACTTCCAGCCTGTCGGTAACTTATGGGCACTAAGCCCTACCATCTGGCCATGTATCCCTGCTAGTAGACCCTGTAGGTGTTAGTACGTACACGTTAGAAGATCTAGAAGTTGAATGCGATGCTATCTAGAAGCCCTACAAGATAGACGATAATGTATATTGTTAGTTTAGGATGAAAGGTTATAAAGCGCTTACCGAATAGATTTATTGAACCGAAGCTGAAAATCGATTCAAACTCCGATTAAAATTAAGGTAAATATTTAAAGTTATGTGAGGCTTGCTCTAGACATTATACATAATATAAAATTAAATATTGAGCTTTAACCTACCATCAGGACCCTTCTCATAATAGCTCTACAAGTAACTCTCTTGAGTCCTTCATACAAGTTCAAGTGCAGTCGGCTGCAATTGTAAAACACAGCATATCGTTTCCTTTTATAATGAAAGAATCTGTCAAAATTTTCGGATTGGCATTCGGTATGATCCTCTTGGCACTTGGAACTGGAGGCGTCAAGGCTACTGGCTCTCTCTTCATCTGTAAGCCTAGATCGAGTGGCATGAGTCTTTGACATTTGTTATAAGGGCTGATATTTTATTTGGCAGGAGATCAATATATCGAGACGCCCCTACAGTTAGTGGTTAGGAGAAACGGCCAACGCGTAATTGCGGATCGAACTCTGACCCTTCAATATATCTATAATGTCCTTTACTGGCAAGAAGCTCCTGAGTAGTAGTACGGCACCTTGATCTAACTTGACCTAGGTTCACGAATATTGCGAGCCTATCTTTGATTGCTTCGACTTACCTAGAGAAAAAGGTTCGGTTTTAGGCCACTTACCTCTTACCACTTCTTTCAATTCGGTGTGTGGTTCCCCTGATGCTGATCTGGAGCAAATCTTTCGGTAATAGCCTTTTTATTCTTCTGGCTAGATTTATAAAGACTAACAACCAAAAGTTAAAATCCCACCGCAAGGGAACATCTTGACACAAGCATCAAAACTCATGATGTGTTCGGTCCGGGAACGTTTCCAACTTAGTGTTGCTATACCAGCCTTTCAAATGGAAAAGTACGGCAGGCATGTTGAATGGGACGATATTTTTGTCTCTGAGATGAGAAGGGGTCTCATAGCCTGTAAAGTAATGTCAGTACCCTCATTCGAGTCTCACATATAGAAGTTCATATCATACAACAGGGCATGCTTTATTCTGTTCAACTTATGCTTAAATCAAATCTTAAACAACCTCGTTTCTCAGCCCGGTCAGATGAGACTAAGTGGAATCCCGAATGATACCATTCAAGCACTCAATTATGTTGCCTGTGTCCTACTTGGGTATATAATACAAAAGATTATATTTCCAAGGCTGCGGGGAATGGGCGTAAGATTTGGACCTATTACTCGCATGACTGCAGCATTTGTCGCAATGGCTTTTCTATGGCTTTCGCTCCGATAATGCAGAAACTGATATATTCGAACGGCCCATGTTATGAACACCCTTTTGCATGTCCAAAATCGGATAATGGAAACACCCCCAACAATATCACTGTCTGGGTGCAAACTCCTACCTATTTTTCTCTTTGCTTGCGCCGAAATACTAGGAGTGGTGTCTCTACACGAATATAGTTATTCCCAAGCACCGAGAGGTTTGCGAAGTCTGGTACAAGCAATAGGTCAAATAAGCTCAGCTATCGGAACTACTCTCGGAATCGCGATCTCACCGTTAGCGATTGATCCGAAAATTTTATACATGTATGTAGGGTTGGCGGCGGTAATGGTTATTACCGCTCCTGCTTTTTGGCTGCTCTCCCGAAAACAGGACGGACTTGACTCCTCGACGAATGACGTGAGATCTACTCGTCATGAATCAGTCCAAGCTGTTAGGAGAAGTCACAAGGGGTAGGGAGTCGGAACCGTATTCAGGAACCAGAACCGAATATGTCATGTTGTGACGGGAAAAAAGACGCCGTTAATCCCCAGTCAGGAATTAACCGTTATATATATGCTGTCACACATGTACATAGCCGTACCCTGGGGTTGACAATCCCACAAGGACTATGTTTTCAATATGTTTGTTTAATTGAATCCCAATCACATTACAAACTATTTAGATTTAACCTTTTTCTTCGTTCTTAAATTGTCTCGTTCTAATGTCGTTGATGGGATATTGCGGCCTTTTGTCCCTCCTCAAAGCATACTCTGTATTTCTGAAAGTCTTAATGCCTTAAAGAGTGTGACGATATTGAAGCTGTTGAAAACATCGTCCACCAAACACGGCGCAATTATTACGCCTCGGGGACTCACTCCTACCACCATGTGCTCCGAAACTCACTGTTGAAGCCATGTAATCAAGGATATAGACCCTAGTTTGCTATCCGAAGATGTCTGCATTGTTGATTTTGGGTTATCATTCCTCACTGAATGCCCTCTGCCAGGCATCACTGGATTTTGTCAATCAGGCCGACCGGGTCTTAAAGCTGCCGAAAGTGCATCGTACTTCTCATTCTCCTGAAGAGACACCCTAGATCAGAGATCGAGAAAATCAGGGTAGACACCTATCGTTCGTAGAGTCTATAATCATATTTAACCTTCAAGACTAGCAATCCTGCGATATCGATCGCGTTAGCTTCGCCGGGACATGATGATAATTTTGATGTAGTTTAAGTATTATGTAATAAGCGATAAGTATAAATCATGTCTCGTCCGTGAAACTCGTCGTCGTCGCCCATAATTTCAAGATCGCAGCCCCCCTCTGATTTGAAGATGATTAGTATTTGAGTATGCCATGTATGGAATGTAGTCTGCCGGTTTTTAATGTAGCTAAATATAATACTCATACACCGCATTTTTCCACGTTTGTATGCAAAATGAGAGCAGTTGTACAATCCGTAGCGAGGGTGTGAGCTAGTCGTCCCGATAGTTTATAGCCCACCTTGATCACCCCCTGGATAGACTAGGTATTCTGTCGTGTTACTTGCTCCACCCTGATGCGACGATTCACCTCGCGGTAATATGCGCTCGTAATTGTCATGTTTGTCTGCGCTTGCTTGAACTCCAACTTCCGATTTAGGCATTTTAATCCGCGTGATAATAGCGGCCAATGTATCTCGTATAGTTAGTTGCCTGGTAGGGACAAAGAACGACGATATCCCATTTATTTCATTCAGTAGCGCCGATCATGACTATATAGCTAGATTATGTGTTCCTATTCGAGCTACCTAATCGGTAGGGGCTAGATAGATAGCACAAGCCCCTCTATCGGAAACGCCCTTTTGCGTCACGCTATTCGGGCTGGACAAATCACATCCCACTCCGAGTTGGACCGCTTTAGAACCGCAAAGCATGCGTGCACGCATACAGTATCAAATTAATGGTGTGTAGCATTATTAGAACGGTTCCTGGCGATCCAACTTGTGGTCAGAGCAGCCGTTCCCTGAATTGGTAGGTAAGTAAATAAGAAACGCGGGGATAAGAAGGTGTCAAATGCTGTGCACATGCCATTTGACGAGCCGGCGTCTGATTGATGGTACCTAGACTCCCTAGATTAGACTAGCTAATAATGCATGGGCCCAATTCTCGTATACCAATGACATGCCGGCTCAATACCATGGTAGCGTTGGCGGTAAATAATCAACAAACAACAAACTTGGCATGAATGTGATGATTCACACCCTCGACGTATGGTGCACAACAGACCGATCGGCACCGGTCATGAGCACGGCATTGGGGTTGAGGAAAAGAAAGTGGCCACTTGGATACCGTTTTCAATCAAGGGCGGGACATCGTCTTCGCCGCATGGATTGTAATGCAGCATAGCGTCTCTCTGGTAGAAGCTTATCTTGCCCATCTTGCAGCTCACTATACTTGCCAAGCGCTTCGCCTGCCTGATTGAGACAGGTAAGGGGGGCATTGACCCATCAAAGATGCGGGAGAACCACACGGACTCGGCAAGTCGACAATCCCAGCAGGGGTCCTACTGTCATTAAGCCTGCCTGGATGCAACCTCACGCAAGAAGCTACGCGGATCAGATCAGCGCAGCAATGCAACGAGGAACGGGGAAAGTGGGAGGTTGGATGGATGGATGGGTGGCTACGGCTATAAGAGGGGGTTCGCCTCCCGTTATTGCGAATTCTCTGCAAGAGGTTGTCTTCGACCCTTCCAGCTGCGAGATTCCAAGACGTGTCTCAGACTCCCGCCATCATGCTGTCCCTCGCTACTGCTCTGTTCGCCACAGCGGCCACGGCCCGGCTCATGGACAGCCTGCCAGCCGTGCCCCAAGGATGGACACAGCTTCGCCAAGCTGCCTTGGACGAGCCGATCGCGCTCCGCCTCGCCCTCCCCCAGCAGCATGCCGCCGCACTGGAGCAGGCCGTGATCGACATGTCGACCCCAGGGCACGCCAACTACGGAAAGCACATGAGTCGGCTCGAGCTCCGGTCGTATACCGCCCCGACCAAGGAGGCCGTTTCTTCCGTAGTGAGCTGGTTGACCAGCAGCAACATCAAGCCTCTCGTTGACAACGACTGGGTCACCTTCTCTACCACCGTGGAGACGGCCAATGACCTACTGAACACGACTTTTGCGTGGTACCAATACGAAAAGGGCGGCAGCCCGAAGCTCCGGACACTCGACTACAGTGTACCCGACGAGCTCGCGGACAAGATTGACTTGATCCAGCCGACTACTCGATTCGGCCAGCTCGGCGCGAGGAAGTCCACCATCTTTGATATGCACGTTCTCGGCCCCGTGGACGAGGAGGAAGCCAAGGTCAACGCCGTGGCCAGCACCGCTGCTGTCGCCAACTGCAACACAGCCCAAATCACACCGGCTTGCATCAAGTCGCTGTACAACATCAAGTACACACCCTCTGCCTCCGGCAATCTAGTTGCTTTCGGCTCCTATCTAGAGGAGTATGCGAGGTATTCGGATTTGGCGTCTTTCGAGACGAAGTGGCTGCCAGCCGCCAAGGGACAGAACTTCACCGTTCAGCTCGTCAACGGCGGATTGAATAGCCAGACCAGCAGCAGCGACAGCGGTATGTTCGAGTTCCTATTATCTACGATGGAATTTTGCGCTAATTGAAACTAGGCGAGGCGAACTTGGATATCCAGTACATTCTGGGTGTCAGTGCCCCTATTCCCATCCTCGAATACAGCACCGGTGGTCTCGGGTAAGTGCACTTGATGGTCAAAGAGCCGCAGATCGTTTTTATGCTAACCGACGTGACTAGACCTCTCGTGCCTACCGTCGATGAGCCTGGCCCGTCGAGCAACGAGCCATACCTGGAGTTTTTGACTTATCTCTTGGCCCAGCCTGATTCGGCCCTACCCCAGACCCTCTCAACTTCATACGGCGAGGAAGAGCAGAGCGTTCCCTCCGACTATGCTCTTAAGATCTGCAACATGTTCATGCAGCTCGGTGCCCGAGGTGTCAGCGTTTGTAAGTAATCCTCCAAGTTATTTTCTTCTCACATTGTCGAATTTAGGGGCTTGACAGCTCCGGCCCGGGTCAAACCGATGTCTTTCGGATTTCAATCTCTCGCGACATAAGCCCAACCCCAAGCTCAACATGGCGATAACTAACCTTATGCGTCACAGTGTTCTCCTCCGGTGACTCCGGCCCCGGTGATTCGTGCATTCGCCAGACCGACCGTGCTGCGTACTTCCAGCCTACCTTCCCCGGTGCCTGCCCATACATCACCTCGGTCGGTGCCACTCACGGCGTTAGCCCCGAGACAGCCGTCAGCTTCTCGAGCGGTGGTTTCAGCACTCTTCACGCCCGCCCATCATGGCAGAGCGCCGCCGTGAGCACGTACCTCACATCGATCGGCAAGACCTACTCGGCCTACTTCAACGCCTCCAACCGAGGCTTCCCCGACGTCGCCACCCAGGGCGCCTCGTTCGCAGTTGTCGACAAGGGAAGCAACGCGCTGCTTTCGGGAACCAGCGCCTCGTCGCCGACCTTTGCTGGCGTCATTGCCCTGCTCAACGCCGCTCGAAAGAGCCAGGGCGCGGCACCGCTGGGATTCCTGAACCCCTTCCTCTACGCCAATGCCGCCGCCTTCACCGACATCACGGGCGGCTACAGCAGCGGCTGCACCAGCAACTCGGCTTTTGGCCGCAACGGCGCTCGCTGGAACGCCACGACTGGATGGGATCCCGTTACCGGTCTCGGTACCCCTCTCTTTGATAAGCTTTTGGCTGCTGCTGCTCCGGGCGTTGCCAACGCTTAGATCAACTAGAGTAGCTACTAGTCATATATAAATTAACAGAATTTTAACAAATTTTCAATGAATTCCATGCCAAGTTTCGGTGTTATATGCTTGTCTCTACGTATTGTAGTAGCATTTATAGCTGACGTAATGAGGAGATTGAAAGGGGTGTTTCTACCTAGCTCTCTTACTAGTGATAAACGTGATACTGTATTTCGAGGAATAATAATTTACGCCCATATGCCCCTGATGAAACTAAAAACATCCTTATTACAACCTAATTTTCCTAATGTATTGCCATGGTATTGCTGAAGCTTGTTTTTGTTCGTAGTGTCACCAATCAATTGTTGGCGGAGTTAGGATGTAAGAATCCTAGCAACACATCAAAGCTAATCCCAGTCTCCCTCACCTAGATCAATAGACTTCCCACTTTTGACGTCCTCAATAATCTGGTCAATACTCCAGGGTTGGTATCGATAGCCTGGGGGATAGTTGGGAGGCACGGTATCAACCTGGTCAAACGGTATCCCCTTCTTGATAGTCTCCGCCATCTTGTAATAGTTCTCATAGGCATACTCTTCGGGGTCGTGCTTCCAAACCCATCTTGGCATTTTTGGCTGGGCGCGCTTATAATCAACCTTGACTTCGTTCCAGTCCGTGTCTTGAAGTAGTTCGGCATTGGCGAATCCTAGCTTCTGTGCACAAGCGCATCGAATGAAGCGGAATCGGATATGAGTACGGACGGCGAGCGGTATATTCTCCTTGCCGCCAATCTGAAGACATGATGCTAGGGACACGGCGTCCTCGATAGCTTGAGTCGCGCCGTTGCCCGACGCTGGCAGAAAGGAATGCGCAGCATCGCCTATCTGGATCACCCGGCCACCTGGAGAACACCACGAAGGCTGTGGGTTACGCCAGAAGAGTTCGAAGTTGAGAATCGTCTGGGGAGGAGTAAGTTTTACTAGCTCCTTGAAAATCGGCGCCCATGGCACTGGGCCAACCCCCTTGTCCATGTTATTGACTACTTCGTCAAACTCGACTGTGTGAGTCCAGCTTTCTTGTTCCGATCCCGTCACCTTCGGAGCGTTAGTAAAAATTACACTGCCGATTTAGAATTATCCTTACATCGTGATTCATAATCCAGATGAGAGTTCCGGGTCGGGTCAAGGCCAGCGCATATGTCCCAGGTCTATTACACAGCCATGTCAGATCAAATATGTCCATAGCGACCGGTATATGAAGGACTCACCCTAGAAATGTTCTAATGATCGGCTCATCATTGTTCTCACCAGGCATGCGACCGAAGAACTCTTTGACTTCAGGGTTCTTGTCTAGATGATCGGAAGAAAAGGCTGCTCTCCACATCGCTCTACCCGAACTCCTTGCTCTTACCTGCCCGCCGACAAGTTTCTGACTCTTGGAGCCCACGCCATCCGCAGCGATCACAACGTCCGCCTCAAAACGCTCTCCTTGATCCGTGATGGCAACTGCTTTTTCGCCTGTCACATCTTCGCAGTAGTCAACCACTTTCTTACCGAAGTGGATATCAACTCCGAGCTTTTCCACCTGGCGAACGAACATCTTATAAACGAGGGGGCGCATCTGGAAAGTCCCCGGAGGAGTATTGGGGTCCATCCCTGCACGGCGTAGTCGATCCGATACCTTCATGGCAGGAATCGTGCGTTCACCGCTGTGCTTGAAGGTCTCGAGCCATGCATTACTCATGGAGATGTCCTCATACTCCTTGAGTAACTCTGGCCAATGTCGAAAGAACTGGATGGCGCTGTGGCCCATGAAGTACATGTCCCCTGAAGCAAATTATCAGAGCTTGGGACTAGCTAGTTTGAGGAGATGATACATACCTGCGGTATTGATGTCGCCCATGCGCTCGAGCATGCGCACATTATGCCCCTTGCGGATACATTCAATGGATGCTGTTAGGCCAGCAAGCCCCGTCCCCACGATCAGGACATCAATCCCAGTCGGCGGGTATGACCCGAATGGCTTGCAGCCACCAGCAGTATAAATGGAACTCATGTTTTGCTCTTAAGGATGCTTGCGTTAGAGGTAGTGAACTGGAAGAATTGATCCCGGGGATGAGTGGCGAGGCGTCTACATATCATGAGAGAAACATCGAGTCAATAGACTTGAAGTTCGCCGGATTGTACCGAAGGGATCTGGGAATACGAATTAAGACACCTAAGTGATTTACATCGTGCGACGGCCCTAGATGTGTTTGTCGTGATACATAGACGACCGGGAGAGGGTAGATGCCAAGTAATTTGCATGAACTATACTACGTGATACGAAGGTATACAAGTCACTTAAAAGGTTATTTTCCGAGTATACATGTTTTGTGATCTATCGACGCACAAAGTGCAATAGTTAATCTTAGTTATTGTGCATCATTTCAAACTCCAAGATATGTGGTGGCTAATTTGTTGGCCCATTGTGGTATTCCCCTGATTCAAATTATCAGACGGACGACGCGGCGGCAAAATTGACCGACATCAGCTAGCTGAATACCTAAATCTTAAGTTGAATTCATATCGAGTACTTGAATAATGTTGAATTAACCTTAGAATTATTGACGTTTGATACAGACATCAGTCTAAGATAATGTAGTTTGACATCGTATAGATAAATACCTGACAGTGTCGCCTCTTACAGTGATAGTGAACCAGTGCGAATATTGCAGCCATATGAGATTTAGACTATAGGGTCTACTACTCGCTATTGTTTTCGGGCTACTTTTCGTTGACTCCTTAGATATATACCTAGGTAGCTATAGCTTGCTAGATGGTACCCAAACTGCTAGGTAGATCCTCTAGACCTCCCCATTATCCTAACGTTAAGAATTTTGCTTCTATCATGCAGTGAAAGTGTCTATAAAGTATTTATCTTTGACGAAATATCTTCGGCACGGCCTATGAATCTGTTGATCAAGGGACTAGTGATGCGTAGATTTCTATGCTCTCATATTCCTTGTTTGTTCCTTCAGCCTACTCAAGCTTTATGGACTGCGTCAATCAGCGACAATATGTGGCATGATAACTGGATATCTAGATGGTAGTAGGACATTACGTATGTAACATGAACCTGATTATGCCCGGCCTGAAAGAAGGTAGAATATATTGTAGATCGTGGCCGAATACGAGCTTTGCAATCAAGTTCAAGCAACAACCTGCAGTTGCAGGTTCTGACCTCTTTGAAGAGCTTGTCTGTGTTGCCTGCATTTGATGAAGTATGTAAGTTCATATCTTTAGCTCTAATATGTCCATCTGTCACCTGTCACGACAACATCATTTACGAGCTTTCTCGTCATTCAACTTTTTGATGTTATTTCGTCTGACAGCTACCATGCATTCGTTAACCCTCGTTGCCTTAGTGGCAGTTATCATTGGGCTGGGTTTGCTTCGTCTGTACACATTGTTTAGACAGATCAATGACCCCAAAAAGGTACCGGGTCCAACTCTTATCCCTTACCTGGGACGTATTCATGACTTGCCAATCAACTTCATGTGGCTCAAGTTACATGAATGGGCGAATCAGTGTATGTATCATCTTCGCAACCTAATCTTATGACAGGCAGACAATATGAAGTTGTCTGTCGCCTAATTCCCGTTGCCATATACTCCTGATTAGTTTCATTGACTTAAAATATACAGACAGTGGTTTAAATGGGTTCTACCTAGTCGAAATCCTCGGGGTTCCTATCCTCGTTGTCACCGATGAAGCAGTGGCTGAAGAACTCATGGTCCGGAGAGCTAAATACAACTCCGACCGGCCTGAGATAAGGTCAATATTCGATTCCAAAAGTACTGACGGTTCAATGGAATACTTACCGCTCATGGGGAAGAACCGTAAGCGTTCTCACTCTTCCACTCTTGCTATTCCTGACCATCAATCCTAGAATACTGGGCTCGTCAACGCCGTTTGACGCATGCATATTTGACGGACGCGAGCAATGCTCACTATTACGGTACTATGTACCACGAGGCAAAGAGATGGCTAGTGAGATTGATAGAAAACCCTGACGGGTTTCAGTCCAGCCTGGAAGACATGGCGTCGAAGGTCATGTGTCAATTGACGTGGGATGATCCAAGCCTGAGCGAGTATTGTACGAAAAGTGCCTGGGGATTGCTAACACAAATGTCGCCGGCCGGTCCCATTACCAATGTCCTAACACCACTATGGCACCTCCCCGAGATGATAAATCCCTGGAAGAAGGCGGAGCGAAAGCGCCATGATGAACAGCAGGATTGGTGGATGGAACGACTAGTTCACATTCGTGACAAGATGATGTTAGGGTTGCAGAGACCGTGCTTCGCGCGGCAGTACCTAGAAAGGGGGCATAAGCGTTCAAATCTCTCTGGGGACTACGAAGGGTCTTGTGTGATTGGCATGATAGCGCTTGTGGGTATATTCACGGTGGTCGGGCCTCTCTCTTACTGGCTGGTTTCCATGGTGCATCACCCTCAATGGCAAGCTATTGTGCAGAAGGAGATCGATGAGGAGTGTCACGGCCGAATGCCAACACTCGAGGACGCGCCGAGATTGCCAACATTGAGAGCGTGTATCAAAGAGACAATGAGATGGAGGCCAAATGTGCCAACTGGTAAGCAAACTCGCTACGTAAGTGTGATACTCATCAATACTGACTTGAGGCAGGCGTCGCTCATGAGATGGAAGCCGACGATGTCTTCCGAGGTTATCATCTTGCTAAGGGAACAAGAATTCTCCCCCTTGATTGGTAAGCTATATGTGATATACTAGCATAATCATCCACGCTAACGATGCATAGGGCGTTCCTCCGAAACCCTAATAAGTACCCAGATCCTGACAACTTCCGTCCCGAGAGGTGGCTCGAGCCAGGATGGCCGACCTACCAAGAACCGCTCACGCAGTTCCCTACTATCAAGGGCATGACCTCATTCGGCTGGGGCCAGCGACAATGCCTGGGACAGACCCTGACCCAAGATGAACTCGTAGTCGCCTGCGGTGCATTGAGTTGGTGTTTCAATCTTAAGCCGAAAAAAGACTTGGCGACGGGCCGTGATCTACCCGTCCCGGTGGACGAGTCTAACTCGCTCCTTATCATCAAACCTAATCCTTTTCAGATGACATTTGAGCCACGAAGTAATGCTCGGAAGCAGCAGGCGCTGCGCTTATGGGAAGAATCCGATGCGAAAGACAAGCGAGAACGACACGAGTTCGCCGAGGAAGCTAAGATAGCGTTGCGAAATCAGAGAACCGAGAGATAACCAAGCAGAACGAAAGATCAAAATACAGACATATACATAAAGGTCAAATGGATTATATATTTTGACGAAAAGGTCGGCAAAGGAGCTAGTTCGGTCACTGTCTGTTTGGGTTTAGATTTATTTATGGTGTTTGTTGCATACGGCTATTTATGGCATCTCACCTATCATACCTAGCTAGAATGAATAAAAGCTAAAGATGTTTCTTATACGCAACCTAACATGCTATGAAATGGCGACATGAGCTCCCGATGAATTGGGTGTATAAGTACTGGGCAATGGTATCACAAAAGAAGTACTTATCAGAATACTGAAAATCTACGCAGGCAACTTAAAGGTATCAAGTTGAATAAACTTGTAATGCAATGTTATTAACCCCCAATCATTTCATCAATCATCCAAGTTATTACGAGCATCTAGTATAGCTTAGGTGTTCACGACTATACTAGAGGAGTTAATTGCTAATATGAGGTCGACCTCTCGTGAGTCGTGAGCCATCATCCTAACCCCTAAGGACAGGGCTAAGCGTATACGATCGGGCGGCGAGGGCGTCATTCTATTCGTATAACCTGCCTAGGTACACAGGGTAGGTTCTGGGGTATCTAGACACGAGATATCTCCTGGTTGGTAGGAGCGGCCTTGATGAATTGGGCTGTTTTCGGTGTTCCATTAAACCATTTTACCTCTTTTGGGGCACACTGTCCCCTATCCTCAATACAGCTCCCCTTGGACCCCTTCGGAATCTCGCATTGTGCACCTAATAGTGCATATGCATTGCATGTTCACGTTTTAAACACGAGATCGAGGCAGCTATAGAAGGTTTCGTCGACCGCCCTAGAGGGTTTGAGAATCGGCTCTTACAACTTGCCCTGGACCCTTGAAAACCTGTTGGCTGCTCATTCGTCTCGTTAAGGGTCGGCGATCTCCGATTATATATACTGATTTATCTAGTAAGTTGGCGTACACATGAGGGGTGTTGTAACACGAGGGCGATGGCTAAGCCTGTCGATTGGCGTTAGGCGACGTAGTCGATTACATTTATGATCATGAATCCCTAACGTTTACCTGAGGGCATACAGACATTTCACATTTGCAGAAATATCATACCTACTAAGCCGTAAGCGCATAGAATTTAACAAGACACGCGAAAATGCCCGGTCTACCCGAGGTCGTGGTTGGGACTACGATCGCATGTTCTTTCATCCTCTTCGGTAAGTGCGCTGGAATGCATCTTAGATCTATCTAGATATATTGACTCTGGTTAATTAGGCAATGCCATCACTCAATCCTTCATGGGCGTCCCAGTCTTGCTCGTAGACTTCCCACCACCATCGTCACCCGAACATGCGGACAGAGCGCGTCTGCTCGGCCGACAATGGCCTACATTCTGGAAAGTAGGCAACGTCTTCTTCCGCCCCATTAGCACGCTAGGCGTCTTTGGATATGGATACACGGCCTGGGCGGCTTCGTCTCAGGGAGCGGGCGGCAGGCTCGGGGACTGGAGAGTGTATGCGATCTCGGCCTTGTGCCATCTCATCACCGTCGTGCACTCGGCCATCAACATGCAGCCTATCAACCAGAAGATAGACGCTCTCAAGGATCCCAAGGGTCCGGTTGATAGCAAGCTGGCGGAGACCTATGCGCGCAAATGGATCAAGTTTAACACTGTGCGCCTCATCACCCCGGTGATTGCCGGCACTCTGGCACTCACGGAGGCATTAAGGCGATATTAAAGGGTGTTAAAATTGAAGGAATTGCTTACGGCGTACGCATTCTTAACAGATTAGCTAATGGATGCCAAAACCCTGGTTGGTAATCAAGCAGTTTAGTTGTTGGAGGGGTCAACGCCGGGGAATCAAAGGCGACTAATTAGCTACTTAGTATAATACTTAATCATGGCCTCAGATGTACTTGTTGCAGAATACTAGATTGTCGTTACATATATTCTCATAGCTTCAATGTTCAAATTATTATGTCAAAACTAGGACAACGTGGGAGACTGGCGGGCCCCTGACATCCGTGTAAGCTGAGGAATACCAAGGAAATTTATCGTGAACGCAAACAATACTCACACGAGCCTACGGGATTCATCACCCGAATATCCGACGTATACCAACCAGAATTACAACTACAGCGCCGAGATGAATCCATAAATCTGAGTCCATTGATCCCCAGTCCAAAAGTTTCTCATCCTCAGCCTTCGAGGTTTTCGGGGTTGTGCTACCAGCTTGACACTGAAAGTCATCGGGAGCATGTGCCCGCGCCATCTTAATCGCCTTCGCACTATCAACGAACTCCCTGACCTCTTTAACTTGGAGCTCATCCTCCGTAAGCTTGACCATCATAACACACTCGTTCGTCCACTCCCCCTTCCCCCCCTTCAAGGTCCCGCGCATCTGCGCATCGATCGCTACGATGTTCGTGACGGGGTCGTCGACAACGGCCCTCGGAACCATCCTGAACTCGTCGAACACGCGGAATATGCCTGCCGCGTGACTTTCAAAGGAGGTTCTGTCGCGGACCGGCATTCCTAAACTCTCGGGCAGGATCTGGTGGTGGAAGTCGGGGGCTAGCGGCTCGAGGAGCTTCGCGACCGAGAGGCTGCCGTAGCCGTCGAGGAGTGCGTCGATTGTCTGCATGCGCCTGGATCTAGAGACCTCCATTTTTCTCGTGTGTAATGTAGGTTAGAGAGATAGGAGGTAGAGTAGAACGATAATCGACGGCTCTTTCCAATATCGCCAGCAAGCGACTACCAATCTTGACCGGATACGAACTTCATATAGGCAGGTGCCTAGGTCGGTAGTTAGAGCTTCGGCGCCAATACGAGTGCCTTCCTGTATTTCTCCTTGCTTCTGTCTCCAAGGCAAGTGCATGCGAGACTAAAGGTTCGTTGGGGCAGGCACTGTCTGCTCGGGGCCGAGTACGTGATTTAAGTTACCTAGCGATAAACCTTAAAAGTGTAACCACGATACAAGTAAAGGAAGCCGGCTAGGGTCCTCTCAAGCTTCCCGTTTCTCTATTACCACCCTATTTCACCCCCAAATCACAAGAGAGCTAGTTCGCTGCACTATAAACTACAACAGTCATCATGAGTAAGGTCGTCCTTGTCACAGGCGCCACAGGAAAACAAGGCAGCGCTACTATCAATGCCTTGCTCGCCCAGAAAGAAGAGCAGTTCACCATCCTTGCCGTCACGAGAGACCTTACCACGTCCGCCGCCAAAGAACTAGCTTCAAAATCCTCTTCGATCAAACTGGTTGAAGGCGACCTCGACGATATCCCGAGTCTGTTCCGGCAGGCGCAGAAGTGGGCGGGAGCACCCATATGGGGCGTGTACTCGGTGCAAGTCTCCATGGGCAAAGACGTGACGTCCGAACGGGAGGTTAGACAGGGAAAGGCGATGATAGATGAGTCCATCAAGGTCGGTGTTCAGCACTTCGTGTACAGCAGCGTCGAGCGAGGAGGCGATGAGGCTTCCTGGAATAATCCGACCCCAATCCCGCATTTCCGGACGAAGCACGATATTGAGCATCATCTTCGCGACGCCACGGCGCCGGGGAAAGCTGGCGAAAATATGGGCTGGACCATCTTGCGTCCCGTCGCAGTACGTAACTCTTCTTCTCGTAAAATCTGACGTTAGATACTTGATTCAGGCCTACTTGCCTACTATTCTTAGGTCATCAGTATGGAAATGTAATAAGTAGTAGTAGCTAATGTGGGGTTCATAGTTCATGGACAATCTCGCCCCAGGATTCTCGACCAAAGTCTTCCTGACAGCATTACGGAACTGGCTTGGGGATAAGCCATTGCAGTGGGTTGCCACGAAGGACATTGGCGTGTTCGCAGCCAAGGCATTTACCAACCCGAGAGAGTGGAATCGCAGAGCAGTTGGTCTCGCCGGGGACGAGCTGGATTTCGCCCACATGAGCCGGGATTTCAAAATCGTAATAGGCTCGCCAGCCCCAGTGACCTATTCGGTGTTTGGGAGCGCTCTGACCTTCATGGTGCCCGAGCTGCGAGCCATGATCAGCTGGTTCGCGAGCGACGGGTACCATGCGAATGTTAAATTACGTCGTAATGACCATCCCGACATGATGTCTTTCATTAGTTGGCTGGAAAGCGAGAGCCCTTTCGAGATCCCTTTCGAGCATGCAGAGTAAGCGTGATAGGGTGATGTGGAACAGCTCGACCAGATACTTCACATAGGAGGTAGTTTCATATTGAACATGTGGGGGTGTCACTCCGTTATTGCTATCTACTGTAAGCTTATCTGAGATTAGACGAATACAACATAGTACGCTTTGACACCCTAAATGCAACAAACGCCGCAGGGGAAGATGAGAGAAATTGGGCTGTGACTTGAAGAAGCTTGATACATTCGACCCCAAATCAATCTAAGTAGTCATCATACTCATTAGGCGAGTCATCGCTGTCTACGGGGAACTTGTTTTATCAAAGTATTGAAGGAGAACGTACACCTCCTTACAGTCGTGAGACTTAATCGTTTCAACTATCTACTGAAGCTCTCGGCACTTCAGTTGGCTATCGGTACACATGACAATGATATCGAAAGAGAGACAAGAATAAAAAATGCTGTACAGTCGAGATCACTGGGCCTTGTGATTCGAGAATAAAAATAAAAATTCAAAACTTGTTAAAAACACCTTCCCCATCTGAAATATAGCTCTGCATCATGTATCATGTCAATATCGTGAAGACTTGCGAGCTGTCGCCTGTGCAGCTCTCTGAATCTAAGCGGTCGCTCCCAGCTACGATGCAGGTCGCATTTCGCTCGCTCTCGGGTGCAAGAGTTAGCTTATTTCCGCCTGTAAAGGGGACTAGTTGGCCGCTGTTGGTCTCGCCGGCTAAGGTACTGTTAGTATCACCCTTGATAGGTAAAGGGATAATGCGACTTACTTCCGTCTGCTCTGCCGCCGCAGGAGAATATATTGACAGTGTCACCTTGGTCACGACGACCGTCAAAACTGATGCATCCATTCATCTACAGGGAAGTTAGTATATCGTCTCTAGATATGTAGATATTGAAGAACATAGGGCTTACCAAGCTGCTCACTATGAGCGCAGAGTCCTGTGCGTTGTTATGTGTCCCAGCCGTGACGATGTCAAACTTCTCATTGGGCGTCCCTGCGCAAGTGACCAGAGACACCGGGATGAGGTTCTCACGGAAATCACCCGCGGTGGGGTCGACGAAAAGACACCGTCCATCGGGCGACTGAATGCTGACAGAGCTGAATGCCCGGGTTGCGCTGTTATCGCGTTGGTTCGCGTCTGCGGCTGCTGTTGGTTGCAATACGCCTCCTGCGCCAGATACAGAAACAGCTTCGGTAGGATTAGCGATCCCTACGGCGGCGGCACTACTTGTTACAGACGCGGCCGTCGTTTGTAGACTGGCGGAGGTGGAGGCGGTCGTGGTCTCCTGATTTAGAGTCGCAGTCGATGTGATTTCCAGTGATGTAGTCAGGGAGGCAGTCGTGGTCTCTTGGGCTAGCGTGGCTGTCGACGTAGCTTCCAGTGATGTAGTTAGGGGAGCGGCCGTTGTCGTTGTACCGATGGAGGTTTGGTTGGGCTCAAGGGACAAGCTTTCACCAAAAGTGAAAAGCTGGCCCAAGTCCCCTGCTTGGCATGGGGCAACATCGATGACTTCATCCGACACGGTGAAGCAGATGTTCTCGTCATTTTCTGGTGATAGAGAGAGAGGGCCAGCGCCACCATTGAAAGGGAACAGTTGAGAATTGGTCACATCTCCACCCCCATCGGCGCGTCCACCGCAACTAAACAAAATCACTTGGTTGCCGGCGGCTCGCCTAGGGTCGAAGTTGAAACAAGCATTGGTCTAAATGTTTGGTTAGGCGTTATCTCTAACATAGGTAGGCAGGGCTTCCAACGGACCAGAGTGCTGACGATAATGATTGAATTGGGTGCATTGTTATGCTTTCCGCTAGTTATAACGTCCCATTCTTGACCCTGCGTCGATCCACAGTCGGCGATCTGAATTGGGGTGAGATTTGCTCTAAAATCACCCGAGAGCTCGTCAACAAATAAGCATCTATCATCCGCCGTCTGTAGAGCATAGTCAGTCCCACGTCGTCGCTTCATTCTCATCATCGTATACTATGAATCGGCTCACCTTAATGAGAGTGCTTGCGAACGCCTTGGTCGCGGTTGGGTCGGGTTGCTGGGCCTCCTCGAACGCTGGCTGATTCAGTTGCGTAACCGCACGAGGTCGCAGATGTGGCAATGAGACAGGCGACGCTGCGGCTAAGGAAATCAACGAAGCGAACCTTAGGAAAGCCATCTTGATCTTATGTGAGAGCCTGAGAAGGAGTGAAAATGCGGCGACGACGACGATGATTGTATAATCACGAAAAGAATGAAACGGGCATGAACCAGGCCGAAGAAGTCAAAGTAAAATCCCGACCGGCGGAAGCGAGAACGAACGGAAGACAAGACTAGACTAGACGAAGAGATGAGAGAGAGGGAAAGAAAGAAAGCTTCGCCCAGCAAAGTGCCTAGAGGTGACCATCGTGAAGCTGTCTGGCGGCGACTTCATTCGGGGCGGCAAGATATGTATTACATCAATGTCCATGTCCATGACCATGTCGATTAGTTTGGTTGGCTGTGCCTCAACCCCTGAGAAGCGCCGCCGTCAGTCCCTTGACCAAATGAGCCGTTTGGATAGTTTCAAGGCCGCATAGTGGGCGAAACCCGTTCATCTTGCTAGGTATCGTGCCTTTTGATGGGTAGCGGTGCCGCCGTTACTGCAAGTCTACTGCAGGTCGCTACAGACGAATCGGAGAGATACCTGGGTGTTAGTCTACCTACTGTAGATCCTAGATAGAGGGGGCCTGTCAAGATGGGCCGGGGTGCAGGTTGGGGGTTGTGAAACGGCATTCGTCGCAGCACCCGCATCGGTTCCTCTATTCACCTGTCGTTTCTGGACTGGCGCGGGGTTTAGAAGTTGAGGATTACCGAAAGAGTTGAAGCTGAGGTCATCCATGTGACCGATCACGGTCGATTACCGAGACCTGGTGCTATCTATTTCCTGGTCTCCCTGAAACCTAAAGGAACAGACCTCTAGTCTAGACTATCCTGTGCATACAAAATAGAGTAGATAGTTCGTATCTAATCTAGTAATGCAGAGAATAGAGAGATGTGAAGTGAAGTGAAGACGGTTACGGTGCCCGAAGTCTGCCAAGCCTCGTAACGGCTACCTACCTAATCTGCTAAGTATGTGTATAACCTGACGGTAAGTAGGCAAACGGAAACGTAGTTAGTTTGGCTTACTCGCTTGCATAGTACTACTGTATAGTTGTCTCTTCAGCTTTCAACTTACAGATGGAAGACGGAAGAGTTCCGATGTCTCTGCTGATAAATGTTTGTGATTTACTTGGTGTAGAAGATGTGTTGAAACACTCTATCTCTAGTTGAGCGCTTAGCGGTCCGTCCCTATCTAGCGTTGAATTTCAGCTGAGGGAGATCGGCATGCTTAGTACAGCACTGTAAATCCAAGGATGTGCGCATTGTTTAATCGTACTGTATAGAAACTAGGTAGTCTAAGCTACATCGAATCGAGTCTAGTCTATCTTATCTTAGCCCCGATTCCATGTCCATACTAAATACAGAATATCTACTTTAGGTAATTTCTATAATATCTTCATCCCTCAGGAATGCTAAGTGCAATCCCCCTTATCGATCTTTTAGTCAAGCGTGAGCTTTCTTTATTCTCGTCTAGAACATTTTCGACTTTGAGTCCCCCTTCCCCTCTGTCATCGTCCCAATGCGAAACCGCTTAACTAATTGACTCAATGTCGCAGTGTCATGCACCAGGCCGGTGGGGTAAAGACAATATAGGTACTCTGTAGAGCCGGCATTGTCGGCAGCACAAGCTCAGTTTAAGCGCGACCGCGACTCGGCAGTGTTGCCCTATCCTTCTCAATTCTGCACAACTCAACCTGCTTCACACCAAGTACACTAGAACGGAATGCGCTGTGAAACTCATCGTCACCCTGCCCTCACCTCGCCCATAAGTCGATAACTACATGCACCTGCGATCTTAGAGGCTAGAGGGGCTTGTACGGACGCACCAGAATACTCCGCATAGGACGGTGGTTGTGTACCTCGTACAGAGCACAATGAAATATAGATGAGCGATACAGTCCACAAGTCACGCTGTCCATAGAGCATCATGCATAGCGTCGCCATCTACCTACTGTCCTCATCTAGCGTTGTTGAAATGTCATTAGTCAAAGCGGTACTACACTCTATGTCTAACGGCTACCTGATGGTGCAATCAACGGTGCCCGACTAGTTGCCTCCAGAAGGAAGTTGGCACTGACTGAGTAGCATTGCTACATCAGCACGATAGATGATGGCATACGAGAAGCAGATCGGAAAGCATCTAGAATGCTTGCCTTGCACCCATTGAGGAAGCTCGAGAATTTAGTGAGTGATGCAAATCTCTTGGAGCTGCCTGTTGGAGTCATGCTCGTCGCCAAGTCCAAGCCAAGGTCATCTCGTACATAACTTAGACAATATCGCCTAGTATCTAAGGTGGTCTTCTCCACGCTGCCCATCTAACGCTCTACAGAATAAGGCAGGCTAAAATGCTTAGACCTTAGTAGACAATAATTAATTACCTCGACACCGCCCAAGTTGCTCTAGCACCGTTCGGTATCAATATGGTACGCTCAACTCAACCCAATGTCGATTGCTAGGCTGTTCATTTCGCATGTTCTCGTGGCCCATACTATTCAAGCGACGAGATAGAAAACATTCGCAACATATGGCGAGAGACAACAATTAAGTGGCCGTACAGCGCCCACGATTTGGGTGATAGTGGAGATGCCTCCCGTCACTAATCGACCGCTGCCTAGAACGTCTAAGATACCTAAGCAAGTCACCCCGCGGGGACGGCACACAAATATGAATATGTATGCTTATCGTAGATGATCTTCGATGGACTGTGGGACGGACCTACCTAATAGGGTATGTGGGAAGAAGAGTGTTACCTTGTGATGGTCAATTTAACTGACACGGACGGACTATATTTATGCTATAATAGGAGACCTTGTCGGAGAGCAAGACAGGCACCTATCTAGCTACGTCCTCATCGTTGGTTCTTCCATCATTTTACTCCCACGCGTGACATCATGAGGTTCCTTCGTGCAGCTCTATTTATTGCGCCTCTGGCTGTTGGCATCCAAGTTGACCGGACGGGACGGCAAACCTACGATGGCTACAAGGTCTTCCGCGTCGTTCCAGACCGTGACACTGCCGAGTTAGAGGCCCAGCTGGAGTCATTGTCTGCCGTCGAACTCTCTTGCAGTCATGGGCATGTTGATGCGCAGCATTTCGATATCGCTGTTCCTCCTGAGAATCTCGATGCGTTTGCTGCCTTCAATTACCAAGCCGAAACACTTTCAGAGGATCTCGGCGCAGATATCGCCCTAGAAGGCGAGCTACAGCCATTCCCAGGTCAGTCCGCGAACCATGAACGTCTATGCACCGTGCGAACTAATTGAGGCCTAGGCTTGGGAACAACCATTCCCGGTACCAACGCGAAGGCCGCGGCTGCTGCCGCTCTACCAAGCTTCTCATGGTTCAGTGCATACCACCCATATGCAGACCACTTGACATACTTGAAGAGCTTGCAGGCCGCATTCCCTTCCAATTCAGAGCTGATCACCGCCGGTACATCCTTTGAAGGGAGAACTATCCAGGGTATTCATCTCTGGGGAAGTGGGGGTAAAGGTTCCAAGCCGGCTATTTATTACAACGGCAATGTCCATGCCCGAGAATGGATCACTTCGATGGTTAGCCGAGTCTTCCCCTCTTCTAGTTGCATCGTCTAATACTGGGTATAGGTTGTTGAATACATCACGTATCAACTAATCAACAACTACAGCAACGACACTGCTGTCAAGGCTGTTTTGGACAATTACGACTTTTACATTCTACCTATTGTTAACCCGGATGGTAGGCCTTGTTGATATTTGTCGTTATAAACCCAATGCTAAGAGTTCTAAATAAACAGGGTTTCTCTACTCGCAGACGACAACTCGTCTTTGGCGCAAAAATCGACAGACACGGTCTGGAACTACTGCTGTTGGCACGGACGTGAATAGGAATTGGCCATATAAATGGGACGGCGAAGGTTCTTCGACGAGCCCGGGCTCAGGTCAGTTACATCCCCCCAGAGTTAAGAGCTAGGTTTAGGGTCAGGGTTAAAGATTTTCTCATCTTCAACTGGACGGTACGAATATCGCTGACTGAAGACGCTAGAAACGTAAGCTCCTTATTTCTATTAACCCTAGGAGATATTGCAAATTCTTGTCGTATGAAGGGCGTAAAACGCGCTTTCGTAACTCGTGTGCATCACCGATCAGGTAGCTAAGCAATAATCACAGCTATCGTGGAGTGGCAGCCGGCGATACCCCTGAGAACACCGGAATCCGCAGTAAGATTGAACTCCTTAACAAACCAGTTGTCATAAAATGTTGACAGACGTCTCTAGCATATGGAGATAAGCTTGGGGCTGGAAAGGGAATCAAGTTATACATAGACTGGCACAGCTATGGACAATACATCTTAACGTATGTCATTAGGCGCGCGAAATTTTGGTGTGCTTACTAACATCAAACCCTATCTAGTCCCTACGGCTACTCCTGCTCAGCAAAAGCACCTAACCAGTCCAAGCAGGACACTTTAGCAAAGAACACTGGAGCGGCCATCGCGAAGATCCACGGCACTCAATTCACGACGGGACAGACCTGCACTACCCTATATGCAACAGCGGGCGGAAGTAACGACTATTTCACTGATGTGACTGTAGCAGAGCTCGCGTAAGTGACAATTATAACTGCCCCTTTCTCAATCCTGGCATGTGGTCGTAGAAAAGAAGCCTGCTAATTCATTATATGATAGTTGGGCCATTGAACTCCGAGATACGGGTAGATATGGCTTTGTACTCCCTGCTGATCAGATCATCGCGACTGGCGAGGAGATTTGGGCAGGCCAAAAGTACTTGTGGGCGAACTTCTAAGAGTGAGCTTGGTGATATAAGGCGATGGTGCTAGAGTCCGTCATTCGTAGAGTCCACCTGGGTAGTACCAAGCGATCCAGCTATCTATTCCGAGGACCTTATATATACACTCACTAGGCCATTGAATTGCATGGATCATAAGACATGATAAGTTCGTTATCGTTACTTGACAAAGGATTTCTCATATAATGATTGTTCATCACGTCCTATCACGTCCAAACCAGCTACCCCTAGATGAAACCCCTCCCCCAATACGCCTCCCAAAGAGCCTGCTAACCCAAAGAGGCGATGCAGGACAGAGCCTTGTTGATTCTTGTGCTTAACCTAGGATGTCTCGAGGGTCTGCAGCAGCAATAGCGTCTGCGTAAGCGCTCTTGGGCTCGCGCTTCTCGACCTCGCTCTCGGCAGCTTTGAAGGGATACTTGAAGGAGATAGCATCGGCATCACGCTTCTCGGCCTCGCCCTCGGCAGCTTTAAACGGGTACTTGAAGCTGATGAGATCGTTGGAACGCTTCTCAGCCGCGCCTTCCTCGGCCTTAAATGGATACTTGAAGCTAATGAGATCGTTGGAACGCTTCTCGGCAGTGCCCTCCTCGGCCTTGAACGGGTACCTAAAGCCGATAAGATCGCCAGAACGTTTCTCGGTCGCGGCCTCTTCGGCCTTGAATGGGTACCTAAAGCCGATAAGATCACTGGAGCGCTTCTCGGTCGCAGCCTCTTCAGCCTTAAATGGGTACTTGAAGCTAATGAGATCGTTGGAGCGCTTCTCGGCCTCGCTGTTGACATCTATGAAGGGGTACTTGAAGGAGATAGCGTCCGTGTCACGCTTCTCAGCTTCGCCCTCAGCAGCCTTAAATGGGTACTTGAAGCTGATGAGATCGTTGGAGCGCTTTTCGGCCTCGCCTTCAGCAGCCTTAAACGGGTATCTAAAGCTGATAGCGTCGGTATCACGCTTCTCAGCAGTGCTGTCGGTAGCTCCCTCGGCAACCTTGAAAATGGGGTACTTGAAGCTGATAGCATCGTTTGAACGCTTCTCAACCGCAGTAGCCTCGGCACCATCGGTAGCTCCTTCGACGGCCTTGAACGGGTACTTGAAGGTTATGCCGATACCGAGACTAGTAGGGACAAGAAATCAGTGATACAGGTAGAAGCATGGGTGGCGGGCCAGAAAGAGATGCAAAGAAGTAAGAAAATTACAGAATCCATACTCTTTCTCAGGATCGCGCTTGTCTGGATAAAATAGAGATGGTCAGCATATTTCTAAAACAAGCCATGAGTGGGCATGAGAAATTATGGCGGCGTCCTACCAGCATTGAGAGGGAGTGCGACGGCTGAGCCGACGAGCGCCAGCAGAATCAGATCCTTGATGTTAGAAGAAACCATGGTGGGCAGTTGAGCTCAATGAGGCTTGAGAGGGTGGTTTGTTCTTTGCGATGGTTGGTGCAGCCAAACCTTCAGAGACGAGTCGCAACAGCCCTTCTTATAATCGGCGACCAGAGCGTTGTGTCTATTCGAAATCCACAGCCTCCATCGCTTCGCTTCGCGCTGTCTTCAGTCTCGCTAGTGCGTGCGCGATGCTTCGTCATGATGGTGAATCGACACGCTCGCCGTCGACCCGTCGAATCGATGAGCCGACCATACTGTGGCCAAGCCATCGGCCAGTCAGCAGGTCCTACCAAGTTGAAGCTATCGCGATGAAAACGGAAGGTCCAAAGCCATGCGGTTTAAACGGTCGTATCGCATCGGACGCTCGCGTGGATTAATTTGAGTTTTGCCGGCCGTCCAACGCGCCCCAGTCAGCTCCGCGATACACGACATGATGCAGAAAAGCGGCGACGTCCTGCGTCGGAAACAAATCGCCGGGCTTCGCGCACATCTGGTATGCAGTCGGGTTACTTCGTCGAGTAGCGAGGTTACGTCGAAGAGTAGTTGGGTCACTTCGACGAGCTGTCGGGATCCAGATGGGCATGCAGGTGTCACGAGACGATCTCAAATCCAAGAGGCAAACGCAGTCTGCATCGCGGGGTGATGCGATTTAAGCCACGGTTGTTGAATTTTAAGAACAAGTGAGACGGCGTTCTATTTCGCCCGGTAAACACACCACTACCAGTCTAGACCTTCGCAACTTTACTAGTAAGAGGCCAAGCATTTTTCCCTAAACCCAATTAGTCGTCGGAGCCACTCAGCGGTCAGGATGTTGGGCGGCGATCGGAGAGCGAACATCGTGGGACCTTTATAGCTCATGCAGTTGTGGACTACTAAAACTCATTTCACTATCGCCTCGACGACAAAAACAGTGATACTACGAGATTCACCGCTAGACATTCTTGTATACAGATCTGATAAGCCATACGCCACATCTTATTTACCCCAGCAGTAACCGATCGCTTGCATCTGGATCATGGTTATTTGTATTTCTAGTCATACGACCTATAGCCAGCGTATGGAAAAGACGTGTGGCGTTGTTAGTTTGGTATCATGTGAGGGGAACGGACGATTAGAGCACGGAGTTGCAATATAACCTATTGTTGTTCGTCCGAAAGGACTCGGTTCTGTAGGGCCATCATGATCTCCCATCATGTTTAAGATTTTCAATTCCGTCTATTCTCCCCTCACCTCGCGGAGTGAGTCGCCTCACTCCGACGACGAGCATCGTAGATTCATCGACGGCAAGCCTTGTTGTGAAGATGGCTCATCGCACTCTCAACCCCGGCTCTGGGATCGCATACCACATTTTTCTATCATTCTCCCTTGGGTCCTAGCAGTGTTGAACTTTGGTTTATTTCTAAATCAATACTTGAGAAGCCCCAGCGAACTTGCATGCGCACGTCTCCTGAGTCCATATTGTATGTTAACAGCCAAGCTCAAATGAGAAATATCCACTAATGATGCATTTCAGCTCCTGCCATGGAAGCAGACATTGTCGAGTATTATGACACAAACTTTCAGAATGAGTTTGGAGGAAAGTCAAAATACATCGGACCTCCAACTCCTGAGCTTGAACAGAGATGGGATGACCTATGGAGCCGTAAGATCCCCTTGACATTTAATCTCTGCCTCATCGACTGAGCTAATATGGAGTAGGAGGCACGATTGAATTACCGGTTGACGGCCCGGCGAAGTTGAATAAGTCAACAGAGGGACTCATGCACGCACGGAAAGACCCAAGCCGTGGTTATACCGCCGTACTGGAGGTCTTCCACCACCTTCACTGTCTGGTACGTTAATATGTCAACAATCCCTATCCAAGAGACCATTGCTTACTAACAACGTGTCTATAGAACCAAATACGGCAATACACGTGGAAAGACTACTATGCAACCCACATGGCAGATTGGATCATCGAAGATAATCATGGTATCGTGGACCTCAACGTCACAGACAAGCACAGCATTGGTGATCGCATGCACGTTGATCACTGTATAGAGGCACTTCGTCTTCAGATCATGTGCTATGCCGACTTAACACCGCTACTGATCGAGGTGGACGATAACAGTCTTGGGCAAAAGGCCGACTTCAACGTCCACCATAGATGCAGGAACTGGGATAGGGTTACCGAGTGGCAGGACGCTCATAGCATTGAGGGCGAAACACTCAAGGAGTCGAATGGCGCATCATGAGCACGTTTTGTATTCTTTCTTTGTACATATTAATAAGTCCATGCTCCGGTTAGGTTCTAGGCCGGGAATTGTAGTGTCAATATATTATAAATTGTTGTTGCTACTAGATAACCAGAAGTTCCCGCATTAGACGATCTCTAATGCCGATATCATATTTGCTCCCTTTCATTGCATTATCACACAGCATTGCAGTATCATGGGATGTTCCAAAGATTGGTACCTCTTTAAGCAGACTTTGGTTATTACCACTTGACCATAAGCATTCATGTATTATTCCATCTCGCTATCTTGCCTACATAACCCATCTTCACCTACTCTGACAGTTCTATTTACTGGGAAAGAAGCGGTGTAGGATTCGGCGTGCTGGCGCTCTTTTTCTGGGTAATCGCGGATTCGACTCATGTACAAGACGCGGGAAGAACACCGCTTGATGGCTGTTGAAGCAAATCAATGAGCCCCCGGGATCCGCCAAGAACTCACAAGTATGCAAAGAGGTTGTCAGACGGGCTTTTGTTATACCTAGATGTGTTTCCTTAGTCCTAGATTTGTAGTTTGTTTGCATATAGACACGGCATGAGTAGTAGATGCAGTCATGCCAGCGTTGTTACTCTAACAAGGATGTTTAGTCATTTTTAAACGCACCGATAGCAGAACAGAACTAAAGGAATGTATAATATATATTTTCTATCCGGCGCTCCAGTTCTTGCTTATACCCTCGCCTAGCTGTTGATTCTTGGGCCTGCGCGAGACCTAGCTGCCTATTATTACTCATTTAATTGAGCAAGAATGATTATATACTACGATGATAAGCGGATAGGAATCAAGAGTTTTTATTACATACTTATAACCTTAATTCACTCTACCTCATTTTTTTTAAAGCTTTAACTAAACGGCAGTAAAGAAAACTCATGAAAGTGGTTGATATTGGAGCCGTGATGGAATCCTTGCTACGTAAAGTATCACGATGATCCCCTGCTTATATATAAGACTACATAGAGAATTAGCAAGATGATTGTTGCGCAATTAGAAACTCAGATCCTTTTTTTTTTTTTAAAAAAAGAAAAAAGAAAAAAAAGATTGATGCACTGGAGACTCGAGGAGGCAGGTTATTAGAAGCATTAGAGAGGTAGCTAGAACGCATTATTTGATCAATGCGTGAGTAAGTATTATCTAAGCCGGTGTAGTTACCAGGTCGTTTTCTCCAATACTTCTACCAATAACATCAATATCTACTCCAATTGCAGAATACATTGCCTGCCGGTGTAGAATATCTATACAAGCGGGGATAAGCAATCCCGGTAAATCCGATTGCGCAATCGATCTCTGCCCGTGTCGTCATTCGTATCACGGAGATGAAGCTATCTATCTAAACTGTACGGAGAATACCGATTTCTTAATGTGCGCGTTGTTTACTAGAAGGTTATGTGTTGAATAGAAACTGCTTTTATAATTAGTTGTCATTAATCTGCAATTTTTATTTTTATTTATTTCTATTTTATACGTCATGTAGGTATAGTAGGCTTTGCTTAAGGAAGGCTATACGTATATTATCCGACAACCTTATTTTTTTCTCCGGTTTCCTTTTACAAGGCAGAAAAACCGCCCACAGTGGGCTATTAGTGCTGTTTATATATTAGCTTAAAACTATCAGACTTAACAAGACCTGATTAATTTGATTGGATCTACCTGACCTGACCTACCTAGGTACCTAACCGACCTATTGACTTTACTAGACCTGCCTAACTTGACTGACCTAACTAGGCCTATAAGACCAATCAACCAGTCAGGGTAGTAACCAAGTCTACTCAGGTCTAGCTAATACTTAAGTTACTATATAAACGATTATAAATAGAATGAATCTCAAGTTTTATTTTATAGGTGGTATCAATAGTCTATCGCTGTCAGGGGTATCACCCACCTCTTAAAAAGGGAAAGTGGAGGAAAAATAGGGTTGTCGGAAACCTAGTGTACGTATGGCCCACCCTACACCATCTTTGTTTCCCCTGTATCTATCATTAGTAATCGAGGTGCCAATCCCGGGTACGTATGTCGTTATACACAGACCTACTTTATCCAAACAGGAACAGAAAGTCCATAAAGAGATACTGTAAAAGCAAAGACAATGGGCAACATGATCCCCGACAACGTTTCAGCGGCATGGAGCAGCGCTCGCAGTGTAGTGCCGAACAAGGACCTCGTGGGTCACAAATTACTGATCTTATCAGACGCAGACCTGCCGGATGGGTACGAAGCGCACCTACACAGCAAGTTCCCGGGGCTTCAAGTCGTGCACTCGCGCTTCAACCCGTGGAAGGATCCGACGGGCTCCATACCGGGCTTCGAAGACGAAGACTGGGCCACCGTGACGGTTCTGCTGACGGGCCCGCGGCTCCCGACTGTCGAGGAAGCCCCCAAGATGCAGCTTGTGCAACTACAGAGCGCCGGGGCGAATTATGTTCTCGAGAAACCGCTCTTCGTGGACACCAAGATCCCGTTCTGTACGGCTAATGGTGTCGCTGGGTAAGATATGAACCCCGAGCATGTCGTTTGTCATAAGATTCGCGAGACGCCGCTCGTTTATTTGGTCAATGCTGTAATAGTTCCAATTTTAGGGAAGAAGAACTTGTCCCAAGCAAAGGAGGTAACACTACGAGGGGTAGCGAAAGAGAGACGTACACAAATCCAAATTTTCATGCGCCGAGACTAACTGCACTTGCTCGCATACAGTCCGCCCATCTCAGAATGGGTGATATGTACCTATCTTGCTCATCAACACCGCAGTAAGTCCCTCTCGCCCTCCGTGGCATAGCGGGATTTCGGAGTTGCTTAGGCGCTGTCTAATCTGCGGCGACTTCTTAGTCCCGCACTACCTTAACAACATGCGAGATAGCAAATGGGAGCGCGGTGAGGGTCCTATGACCACGACAGATGTCGTCGCCCAGAGGGTGTAAGTAAGACCAACAGCCTATATACTCATATTGCACGCCTAGCATCAGAGCAAACAAGTAGAAAACCAGCTAGCTAACCCTGCCGATTTCAACATCCTGTAGTGGCATCCTTGGATACGGCAGCATAGGCCGGCAGGTCGCGCGCGTAGCAACGGCAATGGGCATGGAAGTCTACGCATACACGAACCGGCCGAGGCCGACCCCGGATTCACGGCGCGACCACTCGTACCACCCGCCAGGACTAGGCGACCCAGAAGGTACGCTGCCGACGCGATGGTTTTCGGGAACCACGGCCCCCGAGCTGAGCGAGTTTCTCGGCAGCGGGCTCGACCTCCTCGTCGTCGCCGTGCCGCTGACCCCGGAGACGCACGGCATGCTCGGTGCCGCGCAGTTCAAGCTGCTTGCTGCGAAGAAGACGTACGTCTCGAATATCGGGCGCGGCCCTGTCATTGTGACCGACGACCTAGTCACTGCGCTCGATGAGGGCTGGATCCGCGGTGCCGCTCTCGACGTTACGGATCCCGAGCCTCTGCCTAAAGACCACGTGCTCTGGAAGAAGAAGGACGTCATCATCACTCCCCACGTGAGCGGACAGTCGGGGAGCTACTACACACGTCTGCTGGCTATCCTGGATATCAACCTTGAGAGGCTGAGCGAGGGTAACTCTGATTTCATCAACCAGGTTAGTCGGAAGAGGGGTTACTAGATGAACGGGCCTACAGAATGGCCTGTACTGCAATTGTTCATCAGGATGCACAGCGCTGGGGTTATTCACAAATGATCGCTGTTACCTTCTCTTCTTTCTTTCGCTTTGGGTATGTCCGGGACAAACACGGATGTTCATTTCAATATAATTGTGCTATTTTAAGCTGTGGCGTTAAACTCAAAGAGCACTCAAAATTGCGGTCGCCTCGAAACTATCTCACTAACCCCTGTCACCTGAATCAAACGATCCTGCTCCTATCTAGTCTACTGGTATTTGCTACTCTTTCTACATGCTAACCTCACCAGGCACCTGGACTCGCGCGATTATCTTCAATCCACCACCAAGCGATTCCATGCTACTAATGAGAAGAATGCCGATTAATCTCGTAGGTAGAGCTCTCGCTGCTATGAATAGAACAGAGTTCGGACGAAACGACCTGAAGTCAATAAGAAACGCGATTCGGGTAACATGTACGCACCAAGATCAGTGATGAGATGCCTAGAATGCCTTTTGAGCGACTGTATGGAATTAGAAGCTGTAGGAAGACACGAGACATAGCGCATGAGAATACCCCTCACGCAGGCTAGCCCATCTCTTACTAGATTCATTTTCTCAGTCCAGGCAATACCTATCCAACTAGTCGGGCAAGATTTCAGCTACTCAGCCTCATAGCGGGGAACTTTTCAGTAGGCATCTTTCTTATATTTCCCCGCGTGTTTCGTGTTTATGGCAAAGGCCTCGCGTCGTAGTAGAATTCGCTCGTCCTCGGAAACTCCGATATGCGCCAGATGCACAATCGAATAGGACGGCATACTTTTAGAGGGATACTTACACAAAATCAGCCATAAGTACCTAGAAACATGTCAAAGTCTCCAGCAGAGCGTGCAAAGCCCGTCTCCCTATCAACTCGGTGGCGTATGATGGAAATCGCTGTCCGACTCCGCTACAACCGGGTGCTACATCACATTGAAGAGATTTGGGATATCAAATCCCGCTACAATCCTATGCCTCGCTACAGGATTGCGGCAGCCGTCGCTGTAGACTTGGGGTTGACATTGGAAAAAGCTGATTGGACTGGAGAGTCAAATTACGCATACCAAGAGGACGTGATGCAAAGGTACAACGCACTCCTAGCAGCCCGGTCCAATGGCGCGACCCTCAAAGAACTACGGGAACGTGCTTTGACCTCGGCCGAAAGTAGGGGAGCCTGGGAAGCTTTACGACTAGGCGAAGCGGTCGACACATTAGACTATTTGGAGGGCATGAAGAAGAGACAGACGCACAAGGCAAAATACAATGCACCCAAAGTGGACGAGAACGTAGCTACGACCTGGATACGGTTCGTCAAGATTACACACAGAGTAGAATGTTCCAAACTCAGCGCGAAGACATGCATCTTTATTAGCGATAGTGCCGATCTAGAAACCCATGATGGCGTGGAGACGTGGAAAATGGTGAATGGGCTCACCATCGGTGTGATTTACAAGGAGACTGAGGCGGAGGTCATCGTGGCTGCTGAAGAAACGGTGCTATCGACAATGACATACGACAAAGCGAGCCTAGTGCTTCTACGGTGCGTCGGGCAAGTAGGCATAGCTCTGGAGCTTCTCGCCGCCGTAGCTGATCTAACGGACGAAATCTCCGGCGATAGTTACTCGTTTATGTGGGTTACGGAAATCGAGAATGTCACGAGAAAATTACTATCAGCCATTGGCGTGGCGGCCATGAGGGAGTTCAAAGCTTCTCATGCTCGCGGGAAAGTAAAGCCCTCAGGCTGCAGTGGATGGATGTCTAAGGAGATGTTCAACGCAGTGCTTCCCCTCCTGCCCGTCCGAGAAGGCTTTGTTGATCTCAGAGAGTGTGGAATGCAGTCGGCAGTGAGGCCAGTATTGTCCACCCATGTACAGCTGCTATGTCCTCTCTGTTGGGGTACTAGTGAGCTAAATGCACACGACTCGGCGGTCCGGATCCAGCCCCGGCGTTTAGTAGGCTCGCCCGATGAGCATGATGACTATACGGCAGTATCCCATCTGTGGACCGAGTTTAAAGGAGATGATACGGTATCCCTTATGAAGAATGGCGCAGCTATAGTTGGGGGACCAACGAGTTTGTGGATTGATAAGCTATGCATTAACCAAGATGATAGTGATGAGAAGGCCACTGAGTTATCCCACATGGGCAGCTATTACGCCGGGGCGCATACCACGCTGATATGCCCGGCTCACCGGATTACTCGTGTACCTTTGACCCAGCAAAGTAGGCACTTAGTGGCAATTCCAAGCTCCCTGAATACCTACGATGGCCTGATATCTTGGAAGCAGGACCCGTGGCACGATAGAGTATGGACATTCCAGGAAGCGTATCTGAGCAGAAACCCTCAAGTTGTAAACTCGGACACGAACTCCGGGTTGAACGCGTCCTGGCTGGACTTCATGGCATACGCCGCGGGACAGGAGGAGCCTACAAGATGTGAGGTTGGGCTGCCGCCACGCCATCGGGGACTTACTAGAGTGGCCTACGGCGAACTCGGAGACTACACCACTCCCTTCCTTCGACACTGGGCCGCCTGTAGCCGTCACAACTGGGCGCCCGATATTTCCAGTATCAAGATGCCCCTCGGGAAGCTGCTCCAACTCACACACGATAGGAAATGCGCAGAAGAACGGGACAGAATCATTGGAGTGCTGGGACTCGCACAGTCAGCAGAGCAATTCCTGTCAGAACGCACTTCTAGCTTGGATGATGCCTATCGAGAGGCCGTACGTTGTGGCGCCCTGGGTGCCGAGGTGTTGCTAGCTGACTTGGGAGGGACTTCCCCAAATTCATCTTGGATACCCAAGAACAGCAACGTGGCCCAGCACAAGCCTTCCATGGCAAAGGGGTGCAACGCGCTGAAGCCTACCGTAGATGACAGTGGCAGGTTGGTCTGTGAGGCGTCCGTGGTGAACATGGACATAGACGACGGCACGGACATTCTGGGGTGGCATTACCACGGCAAGGTTAACATGAGGATGCGCAACGGTACTTCTGATGCGCATGTGGTCCTGGATGGACGTAGCAGCACGCTGGGAAGAGCGTATATGTTGGCGCCTGCCCACGAGACAGACGACTTAGAGGGTAAAGTTTTGGTATGGGCCTCGGATACTGGTGACGGGACACATCATCTCGAGGGCAGCGCAATCATTTCACATGGATTTCGATATAAGAACATCAGCCAACAGCCCGAAACTGAAGAGAGGGTGGAGCTTGTTACGCTGAGGCTGGGTTAGATATTACTTAAACCCATCAAGGCTGGCTGTCATTGCTTTCCTGTGCATGATTGAGGTTCATTGCATGGGGCGAGACTATGATAAAGATGTTTGATTATGAAGGTATTAGGCTCATTGTGTTAGTGACAGATAATTATCTAATTTCTATTTTTATTTTTAACAGGTTCTGTCCAGTAGAGTTTTGGGGGACTGATTATATTCGTATAAGAGATGGAGTTAATTGGCGTGGCAGCCACCATTGGGGTATAAGTTTTCTTAACCACCATACTTGTACTCTTCCTATAAATCCCTTACATCCCTCTTATTAAGATATGCTTTTGGAATTATACTTTATTTCCCTAAACAAAAATAATAATATTCACTCCCTCGTATAATCCGTACATACATATGTAGCTCGCTTACCATCCTTCCCATGCCGAAAGTGTGGGGTAGCCTCGGCTCATGTGATGGTAGCAAGGTCATCACTTCACCTCTCACTCATCACATCGAACCACTCACTATCTGGACAGGCACCTTAGTCATCACGATTGCCCATGTAAATCGCGAAGGAACAGAGTAGCTGAACCCCTTCGCTCTTCAAACCTAGTAGAGCAGATGCTAGGCCCGCCAATGGCCTTCACTAAACCACCGTAACTAATACCTGTGATAGTATTCGAATTGGCACTACCGTCCTAGGCATAACCCATCAATTGCATATAAAAAGACAAGATGGCGACACCAGAAACACAGGCCCCAACCAAGGGCCCAGCGCCCGTCCTCATCATAGGCGGCGGCCTCGCGGGCCTCGTCGCAGCCTTCGAGCTGACGGAGCGCAACGTCCCCGTCGTCATCGTCGACCAGGAGGGCCCGCAGAACCTCGGCGGGCAGGCCTTCTGGTCGCTGGGCGGGCTCTTCTGCGTCGACTCGGCGGAGCAGCGGCGCATGGGCATCAAGGACAGCCGCGAGCTGGCCCTGCGCGACTGGCTCGGGTCCGCGCGCTTCGACCGCCCGGGCGGCGAGGACCACTGGCCGCGGCAGTGGGCCGAGGCCTTCGTCGACTTTGCGGCCGGCGGCCTCGAGCGCTACGTCAAGGCCCGCGGCGCTGGATTTCTCGCTAGTGTTGGCTGGGCCGAGCGCGGGGATGGCACGGCGGATGGTCACGGTAACTCCGTGCCTCGCTTCCATATTACCTGGGGCGCTGGTCCTGAGGTCGTACGTGTGTTTGCTGAGCCTGTGAGAGCGGCGGAGAAGAAGGGACTTGTGCAGTTCAAGTTCAGACACATGGTGGATGAGCTGCTCGTAGACGAGACGGGGAGGGCAACGGGGGTGCGTGGGAGGGTGCTGGAGGAGGATACGGTGGAGAGAGGCGTGAAGTCTTCCAGGAATGTCATCGATACGTTTGAATTACACGGCTCGGCGGTAGTGGTGTCGTCTGGTGGCATTGGAGGAAATGTCGAAGCTGTTAAAAAGGCATGGCCGGTAGATCGTCTGGGTCCTAAGGTGCCTGAGAAATTTGTGATCGGTGTCCCTGCTCATGTCGATGGCCGTATGATAGATATCGCCGAGTCAGCCGGCGCGAGCATCGTCAACCGAGACCGGAGTAAGTAGCTAAGGGGATTCTTCTTCGTGGGGTTTCTGTATTTCCGAAGCACACGTGAAACAACAACGATTGCTAACCCAAGTCTCACAGTGTGGCACTACACAGAGGGCCTCCAGAACTGGAACCCGATCTGGCCCAGCCACGGCATCCGAGTGCTGCCCGCGCCCTCGTCTCTCTGGCTAGACGCAACAGGCAAGCGACTACCGCCCTTCCTGTACCCAGGCAGCGACACGCTGGCCACGCTCAAGTACATCTGCGCCACGGGGTACGACTACACGTGGTTCATCCTCAACCAGACCATCATCGCGCGGGAGTTCGCGCTCTCGGGCTCGGAGCAGAACCCGGACCTGACCAACAAGAGCATCTGGCAGCTCCTCATGAGCCGCGTCTTCAGCTCCAAGGGCACGGTCCCCGTGCAGAACTTCCAGAAGCACGGCAAGGACTTCGTCGTGCGCGACAACCTCGAGGATCTCGGTGAGTGGACACACAACCCCCGAATCACACACCCTGATCCACCGATGACTGACTGACTCCTATTATTGTTGGGGTATAGTGGCCGGCATGAACGACCTCGCCCGCTCCGTCGGCGGCGTCGAGCTGGACCCCACGCAAGTCCTCTCCGTGGTCCAAGCGCGCGACGCCCAAGTAACAAACAGCTACTGCAAGGACGCGCAGGTGATGCTGATCCGCAACGGGCGGCAGTACTGGCCCGACGCGCGCAGCCGCATCGCGCCGCCCCACAAGCTGCTGGACCCGTCGCGCGGGCCCCTGATCGCCGTGCGCATGAACCTGCTGACGCGCAAGACGCTCGGCGGCGTCGAGACCAACCTCCAGAGCAACGTCATCAGGGCCGACGGGAGCGCGTTCCCGGGGCTGTATGCTGCCGGCGAGGCCGCGGGTTTTGGGGGCGGGGGCGTCCATGGGTATAATTCGCTCGAGGGCACGTTCCTGGGTGGGTGCATATTCTCGGGGAGGGCGGCGGGACGGGCGATTGCGGATGAGCTACTGGGGACGGCGAAGTGAGGGTTTGGATAATGGAGAAGAGCGATGGTAGGAGTTCAACTTTCTGGTTTCTTGGTTTTCATAAAAAAAACCTAAGCAACAGCCTCTAAGTATCAGCAAAGCATCATTGTCGCTAGGGCTTAAGTAGACTATTGTATTCTATACCGGTTGGATACGCATCTCTATCAGGAACCTAGATCTACCTAGATCCCTATGTTCAAGTGCTATTCTGAAGGCACTCGTACCGGTTTACACCCCCTATATCCCATTCTTGACACCCATACCTCACACATGTATCTATCACCAAAAGCTCGATATGAAATAAAAGGTCCCCTGAACCAGACAGTGTGCGATCTCATACCAGCCGTAGTCATCCAATCTTAGACCCCTTAAACCCCTTACCAAACACGCAATCGACTCGGCCCGTTCAAGCCCTAAGACTCCGTACTCTCCAGCACCGCCTTAACCATACCATTCCCAACCTCGATGGCCTCAGCGAACCTCGGCTCAAAGAACCGCTGCGTGTCGACAAACCTCTCCTTCCAGGTCTCAAAGTGGCCAAGCCCAACACACTCGGCCCAGCCGCGCGCCGCAAACGTGAACTCAAGATCCTCACTACGGAACGTGTTGTCCTCGATAGCGACGCGCAGCGCCTCGTCGAGCCGCGCCGGGCTGCGGAACAGGTTCTCCGTCACGCCGAGCCAGAGCCGGAACAGCGGCGTGCTGCAGAGCATGTGGTCATACGGCACGATGCCCAGCGCGCTCCAGCAGTCCACCATAGCCAACAAGCTGAGGTGGTTATTCGGCAGCGGCGCGAGGTCCGCGGCGCGCTGGCCGATGCTGAACTGGTCGAGCACGGCGTCGCGCAGCAGCGGCGTGTCCGCCCACTTGCGCACGTCGTCGGAGCCGAACACCTTCTCCTTGGCCTGCAGCACCCGCGCGCGGAGCTCGGCGCGGTGGCCGCCCAGCATCAGCGTGAAGAGCTCCGTCACCGACTTGGCGTACTGGTTGATCTGCTTGCGGGCCTCGGGGTTCAGGATCGCGAGCCCGGCGTACACGTGCCACTTCTGGCTGTAGATGCGCATCGTGAGGTTGATCTTGACGTTCTCGATCCCGCCCACGTAGCGCGCGCCCTCCCAGGGGAACTGCCGTGACGAGTGCCAGGCCTTGCCCATGCTGAGGAAAGCCGCGTGGGTTACGGCTTGGGTGTCCGCCGTGATACGGTCGTGTTCGTGTGCAGTGAGATAGACATGCTTAGACTGTAGACATCGTAGGGCGGTCTCGACTTTGTTGAATGACTCGTCGGAAGCGCGGTGTTTGATGAGGACCTAGTATTAATGTCTATTAGTTGGGCTGTGGTGCAATTCTAGGACCGAGGCAAGGGGATATGCATACCAAGGGTTGATCCTTGCTGTCGACCTTGGGACCATGAAGCGAATGGCAGGACACTATGTCTACGTCTGGAGGGAGATGATCTTCAAATGCCTTGATTTCGGGGTCCTTGCAGGATGTCTGGCCACCCACGATAGCATTCTGCTTGGTCGCTACTTTGTTCTTTAGTCACCTTTCTACGCACGCAACGGCTAGCGAGAACATCATAAGGCATGCATACAAGGACCGTACTCAGCAACAACACGGCCGATACCCGCTGCTTCCACACTATAGATAATATAGTCACTGGCGCGAGATACTAGGTGACCATTTCGGAGAATTTGTATATTGGTCTAAACGATTCTCAGCATGCATTCGCTGTGAGACTAGGTAGCTACGAATATTCACCCTGTCTGAGAATTCTTTACATAGATCCTCATATTGGTCCTCTCTGTCACAAGCCTTAACCCTACCGGTATATTGTGTTAGTTATCTCGAGTCCTAGACGTGTTCGTTGTCTACGTTGGTCATGATCTGAAGAGAATTCATTAGTATCCCGATTAACTATACAACGACAAGCTAATGAATTGTGTGGAAATGCTTCAGACAAAATAAAGTAAGGTAGCTGAGAATTAACATCATGGAAAGCCAACTGCTATAGCGGGAACCAGAATGGCCGATCCGCCAAGCCGAGAGCGATACTCGAGCCAAATGCACTCAAGTCATCATTCGCGAGAGGAAGGAGCCGGATTGAACCGTGATAGATAGAGAAAAGAAACTTACCAAAGACACAATGGAGGCTCAGCTAGGGCTATTGCCCAAAGCGTGGCGAGTTGCTTACTTCCAACCAGCATCACTGAGCCTCCGAGCATACATCTTCCCCATGTCGCCCATTCCGATAATACCGATGATGAAATTCTCCATTGCGGGAACAGTGTTCTTCAACGAGTTCGAAGCCATGGCTAGACTGTTTTCGCGGCGGAAGCCCGCAACCAACAGTAGGAATCAAGGACAGAATTGATATCTAGGCGCAATCGCAAACTTAGGATTACCCAAGCGAGTGCCTCACATCATTTAAGAAAGCTTCCAAGGCCTGCATCCGTCGCACCACGTTTGGGGTGGTACATAAATCGTAATGACAGAAAGTCTCGTGATGATGATAGAGAAGGGAAAGTATGTAACAGAGCAGCAAGACAAATCTTTTTTAAAGCTAGTGAAAAGTCATGGTGGGGCTCCTCGAGATCGCGCTAGATCGGCATCGGAAGAAAATACCTACGGAAAATGTGGCTGGTGAGAGCAAGGTCCTTTGGTGAGCAAGCCACACCGACTCCACTTACGCCCTAGGCCCGTGGCTCTTACCAGAGGTTGCATGCAAACACATAAGTATAAAGTCTAGACTTCACGGAATCGACAATGGACGGCCTTTTTGCTCTGGGATCTAATGGCTCAGGCCAGCTAGGCTTGGGCCATAAGGAGGATGTGTCCGTTCCCAAACAAGTTGAGTTTAGCCAAACTCTTCACGACGACCCCATCACTCAAGTGGCAGCTGGCGGCAATCATACTATCCTCATCACATCATCGGGAAAGGCTTATTGGAGCGGCGATTCCTCTAACGGCTGTTGTGGAATGGCCGAGATGGAAGAGGATGCTCGTCCAATATTCCGGAAATTCTGCTTATCAAGTTCTGCAAATATAGGGCCTATAATGTATGCCGCTTGCACATGGGATACTACAATCCTTGTCGCCGGAGATGAAAATAGCCAGGCAACACAGCTATACAGTTGCGGCGCTACAAACAGTGTAGGGGGAGAACCCGTACCTATGTCAGACTTCCCCCCAGATGGAACAGCAGTAACAAGCCTCGCAGCTGGATTTAGACATGTCGTTGTCGTTCTCAGCAATGGTGATGTTTATGGCTGGGGCAATGGAAAGAAAGGTCAACTAGGTCAGATAGCGAATGTTGATACTAGAGGTGTAGTCACAAGTCCTCAGAAGATTAGTGGCATTCCGTTCAAAGTAGCCAGGGCTGTCTGTTGCCAACACACGACCTGTCTCATTGCAGAACCCGGGGACGGGAGGATCTTGGTTTTGGGGGCTGACAAATGGGATTTAAAAAGTCATGCGCCCGCCGAGGTGCCTAGCTGGAAAACTATAACGGCTAGCTGGGGAGGTATTTACATCCTCAAACGAGATGGAATGCTCGTAGCATGGGGCCGAGGGGACCATGGTCAATTACCTCCGCCTGGTCTCCCAGAACTATCCCATGTCGCGGCTGGAAGTGAGCATATCGTAGCTCTTACGCAGGCCGGCGATGTGCTGACTTGGGGCTGGGGTGAACATGGCAACTGTGGTCCTCACACGGATGAAAAATTCGGTGATGTCAAAGGGCGTTGGAACGTGCTTGCTTCGTTGAAGAATCTACCTGAGGGATCGAGTATAACAGCGATTGGAGCAGGCTGTGCGACAAGCTGGATTAACATCATGACAGAAGGCATTTTCTTATGATCATAACTATAGGCCTGACTGTGCTTCATACCAAGACTATCTCCGGCAATCTAAACGGGCGTGGTGATATCGAGTGGGTTGTCATCCCACGTAGATACCCGTCTTTCTTACGGCTTATCCTAATCGCCGAAAAGGCCAAATTTGCGAGCTTGGGAAAGACGCTGTGTTGGCTCCAACTGACTGAAGTCTGGACTAGACTCATGATCTATGCTAGGTTCAGGAGCACTTTGTTGACGGGCCATGACGGTACGCATATTCATCGTAGGCGGATTCTAAGTTGTAGTTAGTACTCTCCTTTTACTTGACGTGAATTGCAGGATAAAAGTGCTCACCATGTCGCGACTAGTATCCCAGCCTAGACGCCCATTGTCTTCTTCCGCGTCGTCTTCGTCAACATTGACTGGCTCCCATTGCTCGTCGTTATCCTGGGGCACGAACAGCGACTCGGACTCGAGAGTAGCTGGAGGGGGACGCTGAGATGGACGCTCTATAGGCGGCCTCAGAGAGGGCATAGGGTTTAAACGGGGCTGTGATGGTATAGGGGCTGTTGGGCGGGATGGTGTGGGTGCATGAGAGTTAGGTCTGGTAGCTGTTTCCTCGAGCTGAGGCCCAGCAGCCCCTTTTGCATTCGCTCGAGTCTTTTTGGGCTTCTGGGCTGGCGCGCCACGCTCCCCAACCGTCATGAGCAGGTATTCGCACTTAATTCCGTCACCATCATATCTAAGTTGCATAGGTCTAGCTGGCATCGAGTAATTGGCCAAGAGGTCAACTCCAAGGATAGACGCATGTTGAATGATGGCCCGGAAGTCCTTGACACTAATGACAATGTGAAGATTATCTTCCTCCACATGGAAGCGGTCGAACTCGTCCCGTGCTACGGCAACAGATGTCTGCAGTGGCTTTTTTAAGACCTCTAGCATTTATTTTCATTAGCGATGACTGCCAAGTCTTCTTGTCAGCACTCACCATCGCCATTAGCAGCTGTCTCAGTGAAGCAAGTAAAGTTCACAACTTCATCTTCTCCATGAATATCCAGGTAGTCGATACCAGGGCCGAAATGGTCCATAAGCTGACGCAGGGTCCTCGGTGAGATGGCCCAATTGTTCGTAGCCTCGGTCTTGTCAAATTTAGCATGCACGGGTGGGCTGACCTCGAAAGGCAGCCGGTACTTGGTGGTTATCCCTTTAAGAATGAGTCAGGGGCACAACGGTGTCTTTCGATATGGGGCATGAACTCACCGTTCCGAAAGACGATCTTTGCAACAAATCTGCTCTTCTTACCAGGTTCATCGGTAATGACAACATCGCATCTATCGATGGTCGTGTCCTTCTCCCGCTCATGTAGGGGATCTCCGCCACGACTCCGAAAGAGAGACAGCAGAGCCTAACACAAGCTCGATGAGTCTCTGGAGGAACAGATGATACTATATAGATGGGTACTCGACGTACCCGGTTGTAGAGTTTGCAGAAGAACTTATCGCGGTTCTGAGCGACTCCTGCAAACTGGTACTTGGAGAAGAAACGGTTCGCGGCGAAGGCGATGGAGGCGTATGCCGACTTGGACGTGTTGAGAGCTGTGAGAACCAGCTTCAAGAGAAGATGGCGTTTCAGTAAGTCATGGGCGATAACGGTAGGTAGCATAATCTACACGTACCCTGTCTTTCTTTGCTTCTAGAGACACCTCGTCGCTGAATTTACCGAGACATGCCAGCGCATCCCGCAGGACGTTCACCCCATCCTCGCTTAAGGTGAACTTCAATACTGCCATAGCCTTAATTGCTAGCCAGTGCGTATGGCAGGGGAATATGTTCTATGATACACCAGAAGTAAGAATCCCGCGAGCGTAAGCAGGGAGATTCTCCACCTTAGATACGTAAAAGTGCGTTTGCCATCCTACACAGATTTCGGTATACCTATAATTAGGAGTTCAAACTTTCGTACAGTTAGGCGTTTTCACTTGTATGGGGAGTGAAATTCGGGGTCCACTAGGAAACACGCCGAATTCACGGGAGATTATGTCATACCTATATCTTGCATATATGTACTGCGTACCAGAGGGTAGGTGTGCTCTCTGTACGCAATGGAGTACGCATACCTCGCATACATCGTATTTCAGCTGACAGCGCGCCAAGCAATGGCAGGCACGCTGGAACGCGTCGCGGGGTACAGCCTAGCACGGTTACAGGGTAGCACTATAGATGCGCTAACATACCTACAGAATACAGTGTGCATACTACTCTATAGAAGCTACTTAAGACCCACACGAGCTTCTAAACAGCCTTTGAAGAGATATCAAACAGCAAACAAACAAGGGAAGGAGGAGGCCGACACGGTGTAGATGAGAGGTTCTTATAGTATACTGTACAACTATACAATACAAATATATACCTTAGGTACTTAGATCCAGTGTCCTACATCTCAGGTATTTAATATGACTTACCTTATGCACAAATCATAATCCATCTCACTATACCCGTATCATTGCTCTCTTCTTCGATATCGAAACTTGGAACCTGCTAGTCTAGTAATCCATCGCACGGCAAGAGAAAATATGAACAACTCGATACTGCCACAGGATATCATGCTCCTGATATGCCAGGAGCTTGGTGCACGTCGCGAGTTCACTACTCTGTATCGTTGTGCCATGGTCAGTAGAAGAATTGCCAGCATCGCTGTGGAACAGCTCTATGGGTTAGTTAACATTGATCCTTCTGCCACTGCCCCTTTTCCCTGCTAACTATCTATATAGCATCATGGAGGCTATGGACCCGATCGTCGAGAGTAAATTACAAGCTGCCCAGCTATGGCGATCCATTATCTTGTCTAGTCTTGGAGCTACACTCTACCCCTATTGCGCCTATATTCGTGCCTTGTCCCTGGGCAGTCTCGTCGACTGTCTAGACGACATTCGGTTTGACATGTCCCTACGTCACTTCTTCTTTGACGGCCTGATGCAAGACTTTCTAGTCTTCCAGGGGAACAACAAGCGGCTCATGGCCACCCGCTCCAGGATACATCCTGCTTTCGACAATCCCGTCATCACCAGCAGATGTGTAGACTCCATTACCCAGTACATCAAAGGTCTTGCCGACAACAATGGTACTGCCGTGGCCTTGACTCACCTGGAGGCTCCTGCATTTCCACGTGAGGCTCTTCCAACTTGGATCAGCCGCCTCGGCACCCTGAAATCTTTGCAGCTACGGGATGGGTCCGGCTTGGGTGTTGAGGCCGCCAGTGCTATTGCCGAGTGCTGCCCTAAATTCGCCGAGTTGACCTGCTTCCATTGTTCCGGCGAAACAGCTGCCGAGGACTTGGCTGCTTTCTTTCTTGCGCTGCGTCCCAACAGTCTCCAAAGATTTGAAGTCCTTAGTCGTAACAATCTCAGCGAGGTTACTCTTTCTGCCCTCAACGCCCACGCCGAGTCCTTGAAGGTTTTGCATCTCAGGAGTCTACTGCTCCCCGCTATCAAAAGTCTCTATCTGCTTTCTGAATGCACTGCCATAGAAAGCCTCGTTATAGAAAGGGAAGCAACTGATAGAAGGGCGCGTGATGTTTTCAGTGAAGCAGAATTCACACAAATCGCTAAATGGATCAGCAGCTGCAAAGCGTTGCAAGAATTGAGCTTCAACCATATTCGAGATGCCTTGCCTGTACTGAGAAAAGTTCTAGAAGCTCCTGAGATTCGCCTTGAGCGATTACTCATCCAGGATTATCAGTCAGCTTCCCGAGAAATTACAACAGCAACGTGGCGTGCTCTAGGCCGACAGGACCGTCTCGAGTTGTTAACTATTGCATCACAAGACGGCTCTGTCGATGGCCTCATCCTGCCCCATCACCCCGAACTTACGGATTCGATCTGTCTTTTGTCCAACCTGACCTCCTTGAATCTAATGCAAACCTTCGTGTCTTCGGCTGAAATTCGCCGTATCGCCGCCGCCCTTCCTCGTCTAGAAGAACTTAGTTTCGGAGGTGATCTAATCGATGACTCGATTCTTGAGCATCTGAGTAGACTACCTCATTTGGTCTTACTCTCGATCAACGCCATCACTGCTTTCATATACGCCAACCTTCAAGATTTTGCGCAGAGATTAGATCCGGTTACTAATCGGGGCATTAAAATTGACCTGCTCAACCAATGGTATGAAGCGAAATTGACCGAAGAAGAAGAGACTTGGTTGAACGAGTACTTGGCCAATAAATTAAATGGACGGATCGCAATTAGCTATCCAAATGACCCCGACGAGCTTCACGAAGCTGACTTTTCTGATAGCGACTAAACCCTCTCAGTGGAAGGGACAGCCTCAATCACTATGTGTCCTGATCAAATCTACTACGCTTTTCAATTCAAAGATAGACGAAATCGCCGTGTTTGACCATCACCTAGCATCAACTCGCCCCTACGATTACGCTCGACAGGGGACCGTAGATTTACCGTTGCTGAATTATCGAGACACAACTCCCCCGACAGAGCTGTTATATACCTGCCTCGTCGTTCAACACTATACTCAGTCTAGAGATTACTCCCTATACCTAGATATACCTTGGATTTTCTCGTAAATTGGCTTCTAATGATACGCATAAATACGATAGGCGAAGGGTGATATTGCTTCCCAAATATGCCGAATGTCTGCGCAGGGAGTGTCGGCGAAAGTTTAACTATTAGTGAGAACAAGATGAGTGTACAAATTTTGGCTTTGTTAGGAAATTTCTTCCGCTTCCGAAATCTTGTTGGAAGCTAGGACTTGTCATTCCCATGTCTATAACGAATGAAAGGTAGTGGTATATGTACTGCCTAAAAAAAGAATTAGATATCAACTCGAATCACAACGAAATATAAGTTGCATTCAAACACGGTAAACTCTCACTTATCCCCTACATAGGTAGTTTTCTGCAACAAGTACCCAGGGACATGACGTGATATACCAATACAGCAACGTAGCGAAATATAGGGTATCTTTATTTGCTGGGTATGATATGTATATATAGTCAACTCGCAACCCAAGCAGCCCTACAGTACAAAACAGGCGAGCAACTCATGTCTCGAAAGACTCGCTATAGCCACGTCCTCACTTACCCACCTAGGTCGATAGGTAATGGGTTAGGGAGCTAATCAGTACAATAACGCTTCGGTAATCAATGATCTAGATATTCCATGCATGAACGCGAACCAAAAAAATGCAGTGCCAAATCTATCAGCGGCGACGTAGCCACAGATCCAAAACCCAGAATAAAACCGCCGTGGTATCCGCAGTGTACTTGGCCCCAAGCAGTGAAGAACGCCTCCGGAAGCTCTACTTAGACCCAGTGATCCGTCGATACTCAGCCGCCTCGTGAGCGCGCCAGTGTTCCCCGCTCGCCGCGTCGTCGCCACTGCTCTCTCCCTGCTGCGCCGTCCGCGTGCTCTTACCCATCTTCTCATTGAGCTCGCGCGTGACGGCGTCGACGTCGACGGCGAGGTACTCGCGCAGGAACTTGCCGACGTCCGTGTTCTCGACGTTGCCCCGCAGCGCGTCGGTGCCGGGGCCGCCGGAGCTGTACACGTTGACGTCGACGGCCGAGTGGCCGTGCGTGCTCCACCCGATCTGCGCGCGTACCGAGACCATCTCCGCGAACGCGGGCTGCGCGAGGTCCGGGCGCGCCGCCACGGCTGCCAGCTCGGTGTCTGAGGCGTCGAGTATGCCGAGGCCGGGGATCACGAGCTCTTCGTTGATGTAGGTCTTGAGCTTCTCGGTCGAGGAGGACGCAGATGACTTGGCAATGTGCTTCCACAGGCGGCGGGCGAGGTGCTCCGAGGATGCGCTGGCGTTGGCTAGGACTTGTGGGTACCAGAGGTATTGCGGGTAGTTCTCGTTCGTCTCTATAAGGTTGTTAGTGTGTGGTTGGGAGCTAAGGAGACAATGATCATCTTACGTCGTGCTACGGATAAGCCACCAGTCTCGTGATCGCTAGTAGCAACCAGAATGCCTTCAGTCTTGCTCTCGTCTAGGAAATCGAGTACGGCCTTGAAAGCCTTGTCATATTCAAGCACCTCCCTGACTTGGGCGGACGGGTCATTGCCGTGTCCAGCATGGTCAATCCGGCTTCCCTCGATCATCAAGAAGAAGCCCTTGTCGCTTTTTTCCGTAGCTTTCTCAAGCGCTCGCAAAGCCGTCTTCGCCATCTCGCTCAGACTGGGGTATATGTCGTTCATGTTTCGGCGGTCCAGCTCGAAGGGGATGTCGGTCGGGGCGAACAAGCCAAGCATGGGTAATGGGATCTCCTTTTTACCCTCCCAGAATTCGTCAAAAGCAGGTCTATCACCGATATAATTCCAGCCATATTCTTTCTGTGCCAATTCTATGACATCTATATCATCCTGGCGGCAACCACCCTCGGTCGTATTGGGCAGGAAATGACATCGACCGCCCCCGAGCATTAGATCTACAACACGATCGAGGGGCCCTTGACCAATCTCCTGGAGGGCGATTTCGTCTTGCTGCAAGCGGTAGTTGACGTGGCTAGCAAAGCAAGCGGGTGTGGCATCTGTGATGTCGGTTGTGACAACCAATCCTGTTATGTATCCTGCTTTCTTGGCGGCCTCCAACACGGTTCCGCAGGGTGTGTAGCCAGGGAGCATAGATATGGCACCGTTGTAGCTCTTCTGAGCACAGCTAAAGGCAGTGGCGCCAGCAGCACTATCTGTAACAAGCGACGAGCTGCTCCGCGTGCGGCTACTGCCCCAGAAGTGCTTGTCCAGGGTGAGGATGTCACCGTATTCGAGGCCTTCGGTATGCTGTCTGAAGCTTCGCGTCAAGGAGAGTGAGGCTGGGCCCATGCCATCAGAGACCATGAAGATGAGATTACGTTTCCCAGCGGGTTTATTCAGGTCGGTCTGCTGTTTGTGGGAAGCCCACACAGCCAAGACCAAGATTCCAGCGCTCGCAAGCAGCGCCCAGGCGAAGAGAAGGACTTCGCGCAGTTTCGATGGCCATGATCGGCCGGACTGGGTCGTTGGAGGCTGGCGGCTGGAGATGTCTTCTGAGTCGGAATCGCGATGTTGGTCCGCCAGGAGAGGCGTCGTCGAGTTAGCCTAGAAGCACGTCTCCTCGTTTAGTCAATCTAATACGACAAGACAATACAAAAGTCATTTAATCAAGACGCAGCCTAATAACATCTGGCTGAAGGAACACTCACCATCTTAAAAGAACCTCATCAGTGGGAGAAAAGAAGGGAAAGAAAGCGAGAGGACGCGTGACAGACTAGAATTTGACCTAATAATGCGGCCTATCTCGATCTCTCATCGAAACTCTATACGAGTTTGTAAAGATGCGATTGAGATAAAGTAATCACTATATCTGACTCATGTTGTGGATTTGATTGAATGAGATAGTCTGGATTTAGCTGGGTTGTCTAGGTACTGTAGGCAAGACACAAGCTCCGAACAGGGTCCCGGAAAGCATGACCACATGACGCAACCTTGCACCAACCTAACAGGGGTAGCATGCCGGGTGCGACCCGGGGTGGGGGAAGGTACTACCTACTGTACGTACATGTAAGGGACCTACATATATGTAGGTCGTCACTATCTAGATTCTAGTGAAACCTCTATAGTTCCTACCTATCTACTGGTAGGTATTTAGCTGGCTTCTGTGCAGCTACGGACTCATTTTGAATAGGTATATAGGTAGGTACAACACCACATCATTAAATAAATTGCCAAAAAATCAATGCATTAGTCTAGGTACTTTGTATGGATTAAAGAGGTATATATAATACCCAGGTATCTCGCCATCTCAACCGGAACACTTGTATTGAAAAGGAGCCGCCGTCTCACGTTCTACCTATAATGACCATATGAAACAAAACGTTGTGCGTATCCAGGCATATCAGTCATGGTCTCATACATCTTAACCCGCGGGCTGTCTAGTGCAGACAATCTCCTCAACCGTAACATATGCCTCTCCGAGGTAACTCTCAAGGTTTTGCCACGAGCTGCGATCTATCCTTATTTCTAGCTCTATCGATTCTGCGCTTCTTCTTCTTGCGGACGCCGATAATGTATCTTCGCTGGGTGAACATTGAGAGAGACTCGCTAATGATGTCTCGCATCAATAAGATAACCGTCCCTACAACAACAGGAACCGCAATTTGCCAGCTGCGTAGAGTAAGCTTGTGCATCATAGAATTGTCTAAGGGCTATTGCACTTACAAATACGTGCTGCTATGGTTTTGCGCTTCGGGAAAGTTCCCGAAGTTTTGACCGAAGTAACCAGTGATGAAAGTCAGTGGCAGGAAGATAATTGTGACAATGGTCAGTTGCTTCATGCTCTCGTTCTGGTAAGTCGCAATGGTGTTGAAGATCAAGTCTATCATATGGTTTGCAGACTCCTTAATCTGCGTCAAGTTCTCCGTGATGAGCACACAATGATCGTACTATAAATATAGGGTTAGTTATCTCACATGAGACAAGATGGTTGACTGCTGGAGCTCGAATAGGTTGGTGACAATAAGGGCGTATTGAGTAAAGTCACCAAGCCGAGACACCTAACACAAACATCATATACAAGAAATTGATACTTACCACGTCGCCTAGGTAGGTATATGTTACTGGTGTGATGATCACGCCTCCCAGCGGGTTTTGCAGCTCCCTAGATACGTCTTCTTGGCTTAATTTTGTCTTGTGATCGCGCAATGAACTGATGAGTGCCTGAATAGGATTGACAAAGCTAAACAGCTTGTTGATTTCTGAGATGATGATGTATAAGCTTTTGGTGTGCTTCACATTCGGGTGTGTCAACACATCGAGCTCCAAATCGCCTACGATATCAGCATAGCAAGCCGTCACCGGGATGGCCATGTCAATGATGGCATCAATAATAGCCTGAGCGACCATCGAGGCATCGCAGCATTTGCGTAGGATGGTCGTCGGACTCCGTAACCGGGCGAGAATAGGTTCTTCGACATTATCAGCAGACTGCTCAAAGAAGGCAATTACAGTGTTGTCCGATGTGATGAACATGGCTACTTGTTCAGCCGAGACAGCTAAGCCCTTAGCTGCTAGAGCCGAATGCTTCTCCATATAATCCGTCCGTGCTGCATTAGGCGCTGCATGGTAGCGCTGTAGAGTACGGACCGTGTTTGGATTGTAGGTGCTAGAGAATCCAGTAGAGTGGCGTGTAGGGCTGGGACCTGTTGTGCTTAGTCTCCTCCCTTTCTCGAGCACACTCGCCGCCGCAAGATCCGTTACTTTCTTCCCCGGTAGCCATTGTCGAACCTTTTTCTTGGCTCTTCGTAGCACGTTCTTGTCAACTTCTTCATCGGAGTCCTCTTCATCACTGCTGCTATCGCTGTCGTCATCTAGACGCACTAGCTTTAAACATGTAAGAATCAGAAACGCATGTCCAGGGTACCTAGATATCAATTCGTTAGTTACTAGACTACAAAGAACAATGACAGTGACATGGACGGGAACTTAATCACCAACGCAAACTTCTAAACTCCTAGGATACAGTGGCTATGAGGGCCGTATTATCCGTTAAACATTGTGATGGGAAGAGAAAAAGAAGCTTTCCAGACTCACCAGTCGGCTTTTGTTCGATTCCGTGTATTCATGATATCCTCGATAGCAAGCCCATGGAGATCCTTAGATTTACCCAGCGCCTGAATGACGTCCCAGGAGAGACCATTCACGTTTATCCATCGACACTTGATCCAGGAGGGCTGCGGTTGTTTCACAAATTCGATCAATTCGGCGTTGTCGAACTCGTGAACCTTGAGGTCATCTTGGGAGAAATCGACAACCGTGATCTGACATTCGGCATGAAGATCAGGAGCGGCTTCTCGTCCGCCATCTGGCTTCTTGGGGTCAATACCGGGCTCTGCGCCGGGACGCCAACCTGGCCTGCTCTCGAAGTCTTCAAACTCTTCTAGGGTTCTGAAGGTATTGGCTCGTGTGCTGCGTCGTCGCAAGACCGCGCTAGGAGACATTGGGGGTATATGGGGCGCGGACTTGGCGGCGACGGGAACGTCGACACTCAAGTCGTACTGCACCCGATTTTGAGTGCGCAAATTCTCGGATCCTATCGGGGCGCTCGAAGTCGACGAGATATGGGATGCCGAAGGTCTATCCGTCGCATCAAAGTTAGGGAAAGGAGGGAAGCTCTCGGTCGCCATCGACGAGGCGGAGGATGAGCTGTGAGATGAGCTGCGCGCCATGTTGATCCAGGTATTTCCAACCGGTGGCTTGATGACGATCAGACGTGGAATGGCGCCCGTTAGAAGCAACTGAGCTGCCAGATCAGTTCCCTATACTCAATTACAAGTTATTCGGATAGCTCGAGAAGGCTTATTCTCTGGCCAGGGCCGTTCAGGTTTAGTCGATTAACATCGAGTTTTGAAGAAGTTCGCGACCGTTATCGCAGAGGGTTACGAGGCTCACGCACTCGGGGAAATAAGGGTTGGAACTTTGAGTTTCTTGGGGTCCCATTCTAGTAAGAGAATTTTAATAGAATCCATGCGCATCAAGATGAAACAGAAAATATGAGGTCGGGAGGGGTAAGTTTCAAAAAGTGGTACTTCTAATGAGGGAGTCAAGTTTATTAAGAATCTAAACCTTCGTGATGGGTGCAACTTATATAGTGTAGAGGTTGCATGGCGGCAAGATCTGGATCTCAGGGGGGTTGTAATGTTACCCATACTGGGGTACCTAGGTAGTGCCTACAAATTATCTTGGCATTAGCGTACCGCTACACGGTACCTAAAAGCTTGGTGTAAAATAATGCTTGGTATATCTCCATTAGGATGCAGTAGGCGGGAATATATTTTCAATAAATTTTATGTGTAGGTACAAACCCCCCATTTACTACGTCATTCTCGGCTCGTCTATTTCACGCAGTATAATTTGTGTTAGAAAGTAAACCCATTTTGTTTTGCGAGCTCGTGAAAGGGAGACACAAAATAGGTACATCACTCCATTGAATTAGGTACCTACCTGTTTTCCGACCACTAATAAAGCTTATCTCCCTTAGTACTACTCAAAGTTCAGAGTAGGCACCCAATAATCTACTAATACGATACCTATATCAACAATTATAATATATATATATATTGACCTATTTGTTGACTTATTCTTGTATTAGTTTTACTAAATAGATATACAACCCGGATTGTGCTCTATAGTCTCGACAAATGATGTATCATTCTCTCACGCAAGGTCCCTTCTCTACCCCATGTGGGTTAGATAATGACGTAGATACCTACCTAGTAGTTGACAACCATCATCGTCCCTCCCCAAGCTCAATTCTGGACAGATAACCACACAGTCCCTAATACACTAGCCCCTCTGCATATAACTATCTCATATACCTAGAATAATATGAGTACCTACGAAGCTCGCCGACTTGAAAATATCAAGCGGAATGAGAGTCTTGTGAAAGGTCTGGGTTTGCAAGGCGAATTAGTCTCACAGCCCATGAAGAGTTCACCTCCTCAGCCTACGGTTTCAAGAGAGCCAGCGTCGAAACGTCGAAAGCTACATGCATCCCAAACTACTCGCACATCAGCACGTATTGCGAATGTGTCCAACAAGCCAAGTTACGTAGAAGACGGGGAATACAACCCACCGCCAACTAGTCGTCAGCTACGCCGTAAAGCAACACCACTAGAGCAACAAGCGACAGAGTCAGCAACAACAAGAACAAAATCAGCACCGCTTTCTCCAAGCTCTGAGATACAGTCTGGAGAAGACCTTGAGGCCTTAAAAGCGAGCTGGTCGTCATGGACACCGTCGGCACCACCCCCGACACGCGATGACGAAGGCAACTACCACTTCGAGTCGCACCCCCTATTCATGCCCAACAAGTCCCCCGAGGCTATAATCCGCGAAGGGAGCTTCGGCGGCTCGTACTGGCGGCCCTTGTATTCGCGACATCTAGACACCACCATCTCGGAGGACTGGCGGGAGTTGCCAGAATCCTGGACGGCTGGTCTGTCTGTAGGGCGATATCTCACCTCTGCTGCCTACGATCCGGAGATCAACAAGTACGGCGTGGCCTGCGGCCAGAGCATCGAGCAGTGGGAGGCTGCCGGCTGGATCGCTCACCGATACGACGTGCGCGGCTGGTTCCAGTGGTACTGTCGTTTCTGGATGGGCCGGCGATGCGAGGACGATGAGCGCCAGATTAGTAGGTGGAGGAAGTGTGTTGGTGAAACTGGCAGATGGCGGAGAACCCGTGAGTCGTGCTTACCGTCCATTGAGTTGACCCGCCGCATGACATTCAGTATCTCCTGAGCGGTAGCATAGTACTATTTGAACTAATGGTAGAGGTCTTTAGTACTCAAGAAGTACGTTCAGAACGGTGTTCGCATGGTAACAGATGAAGATGACGAGGTTGACGAAAAGAAGGACGTCAGTCCAGTCGTGCATCAGGTTAGTTGTGGTTCTCCAAGCCAAGACTTGCCTAAACTACCTAGGTATTTACTAATGCATCACACTGCAGACATGTCATCATTGGGCATGGGAAGTGCGGCAGCAAGCACTAGATCGATTCTGGAGTAATGGCACGTAAACTAGTGGGTACTCGTTCTCAGTCTCGTCAACCTGACAGCGAATGACGACTTGTAAGATTAATATCTAAACATTAAAGGGAGGTTAAAACCCCAACCCCACGATCTAGGTACCCATGAAAATATCATTACACGGTTCCCCTTGGATTTTCTTCGACTATCCATCAAACCCATAGGTTAAGAAGCTGCTCACTGGCCATCCATTCTGGATGTCGAAATCGTCGGGGAAAGTTGTGCCATGGAGAACATCGTACTGCACCATAGTGCCACAGTCGATAGACGTCTTGTTATTGCACTGCACCTTCTTGTCGGGGCCATTCAACAACCCAGCAACGCGCTGCGCGACATCGCGACCCTCGAAATAGGCTCCCTGCAAGAAGCCATAGTACTGCGCCGAGGTGCCCTCGCCGGCAAACCACAGTCTATCCACGTTAGCGCGTAGATTCTGGTGCTTTTCGAGCGTCATGCCGACAGGCCAGTTGCTGTACGAGCCGAACGCCCACTCTTCCGTGCTCCACCGAGGATACATGAAGGCGATGGGCTCGGGGATGTGCTTGTCGGGGAACATAGCCCTGAGAACCGCGAGGCACTCAGCCTTGGTCACTTCGTCGGGCTGCTCCTCGATACGATACGACTCGCGGCCTACCACCGTCGCGAAGATGATGTTCGAGCCCTCGTGGAAACCCGGGCCGCTGAGCGACTGCCAGACGGGATAATAACCGCGAGTGTTCGCGTCAGCGTAGAGGAAGTACTGCGTGTCCACGTCCCAGAATGTCTCGTTGAACTGGAGGAACACTTTGGTGTATGTTCCCATCTGGAACTGCTCAATCGCATCTCGCTTCCAGCGTGGCAGCTTTGGCTTGAATTCTACAACGTCATTCTGTAGCACACCTACGGAAAAGGTTGCGATGGCATCTATGATCTAGTCAGCAACAGCTCCAATAATAAAGCAAAGCTTGGCAAATTCACTTACGCTCAGCTTCAATGCAGCCCCCGTTGTCAAAGGTAACGGTAACGCCCTGAGGGCTGTAGGTCACGGACTTCACCACCGTGTTCAGCAGAAGACGGGGATCGTTCTTCTTGAGGTACGAGTTTGCCTCGCCGATGATGAAGGCGTTGAAACCCCTCTGGTCGATGACGAAGTTGTTCTCGTCGCTCCACTGGTAGAAGGTCAAGTTATAACCCGTAATGCCATACAGGAAACCGGACTCCTCAGGCGAGTAGGACGTCTCCCAGTCCCAGTACCACCACTCGAGTGCTTGGGCGTGCATGTCCTTCTTAGGTTTCCATCCCGCGACGCTGTACGCAGCGCGCATGCTAGTATCCTGCAGGTTCTCGGTGATGAGGTACCCAGAATCTTGCTCGGCGATGCTGTACGCGGCATCCATGTCGTCGAAGAGAGAGCCGAAGTCAGCGGCGCCCCCTTCGTCGTAGGTCAGGATGGAGCTATAGTTCGAGTACGTGTTCTGCACCTTGTACTTCTTCGCCAGCGTCCAGATGGGGTTCTCCGGACCGCCTGGCGAGCCTAGGCCCTGCACCCAGTTGGCGCCGAGCTCGACCGTGTAGGGCGAGCCATCGGCCTTCTTGCCGAAGTTAGTGTGCTTGACTCTGCCACCAATGTAGTCATTGCGCTCCACAATGAGGAAATCTGTGATGGAGGCGTTGGTGAGGGCCTGCGCGGCCGTGATGCCGGTGACCCCAGCGCCGAGGATGGCAACCTTAGTCTTACGGCATTGGGCCGCCTTGCTGTCGGCGACTGGGACAGCGGCCACGTGGGAGGCGCTCAGGGCACAGTAGGCCGCGAGGAGGCTTTGCGTGGAGGGTCTCATCTTGAAGTAGATTCCCGTGTGATATGGACTAACTCCCTGGGTACTTCGTCGGCGGCGTCGGTTGACTCGTCGAAGTCCTACTCGTCAAAAGACAGGAGAGAGCTCGACGCACACCGACCTACCTATATATACACACACATGCGTATGCAGGTACTGAGAGATTAATACTACGACCCCAGGAAGTGTTGTAGGAATCCGGGCATATCCGAGTACGCTGACACTAAGGTAATAGGGCGAAAGCCATGCCCTGACTAGGCCTGATTAGTGTGCACTACCTAATCGGAACAGCGATCTTATCTTCGGACCAGACGCGTGCGCACGCGCAGCAATAGCTCGATTGAGGAGGATCGACCGACGACAACATGCGTTATTGTTTGCTGCTGTTGTTTTTGTCGTTGGAGTTACTTGCCAGCCTCGACTCGACCTACATAGTCGTTACTCTGTCCAAGTGCAGCTTGACCTAGTGCCTAATGCAGAACAACATGCAGTACAGTTGAACCTTACTTACAACCTTCAAGGCTGAGACGTTAAACTATCTATCTGCGCATGGCTAGCTGCGTAATCCCCGCCGAATGCATCCCAAAAGAATACCTACATGTCTACATGCATTGCAGGTCTCTCAATAATTAAAGCAGTGTCTATCTACAGACCAATCATAGATAGCCTAAGATAGGTAACCCATCGTATCAGTCTGTGGGGCTTCAGCTGAACTGCGGAGGTGGACTACTAAGAGCGAGGTCTTGACATCATTTCCAGATTACCTAACACTAGGATTACCATGATATGATATGATAGATACACTAGATTGGGCGTTCGGGGTTTGGTACGATGGCGGGCTTCTCAGCGCATTGTCCCTCTCCTCATGATCATGCCGTGGTAGCGTCGGCTAAGCGTGAAGAAGCGGGTTAGTCTTTCGCATCAAGGGGGAAGGGAAAGGAGGCAAGTTTGATAGTTTGATAGCTAAGGGAGAAAGAGAACCGGTAGATTGTGACAGTCTAGACTGACCAGCAGTAATAGAGCATCTATTTAGAGGACTTGATATGCCAGGGACCACGAGGGGTGGAATATAACTGCCTATCGTCGCGTGTACTTTCCTACACGGGTCAAGCCTCCTCCGCTACACGCACTGCCGACGTGGAGCAGCCTTATCTATCAACTACAACAATGGATTCTCCATGTTGACTATATCGAACAAGCTGTAAATTATGATTCTATAATACCTTGCTTGCATGTTTGACGAATCCGCGAATCCGACCTTTTATTTCCGGCCCCTGCACAGGGACAACCGGCAGGCAGTCGCCCGATAAGCACAGCTCAAATAAATCAACGCAAAGCTGTAGTAACCTTTAGCAACTCATTCTTATGTCTATTCTATATGAACGACGAGAGGTAGAAGAAAAAGCGTAAAAAAAATTAAAAAAGAAATTGAAGTTCTGACAAGAGTGGGACTTGAACCCACGCGGATTTCTCCATGAGGAAACTGTGCTAAGGTAACCTTAACCTCACGCCATAACCAACTCGGCCATCTTGCCTCGGATAATAGGCTGGTCGGTTATCGGCTCACACATAGCACCTGAGCCCTAGCCAATAGATAACGGCTGCTTATTGGCTGTAACCACGATAGCTCCGGTCCACTTTTAGAGAGAGAATAGTTTTCACGAGGCCTTTTGATTTCGAAACACATATTTTTTTACGCAGTGGTTACTTATTGTAAGATCGCAGATTAGGGAGTTGTAAACATATTTTAAAACTGATAGCTATAACATATTATCTTTATATGTGATTTATATATTGCGATAATACCCGCTCGCACGATGACTTATCCTGTTGATACAAGCTGCTATGTGCAGGAGAGGGTTGAGGAAATGTCGGCGCATTCTATGATTTGTTGATTAGGCGGCTGGTCATTTATGTTCTTTTCAATGATCGTGATAGACTTGCCCAGATTGCCAGTAGTTCCGGCGGCAGACATTGAGAAGATCTCACATAAGTCAGCCAGGAACAATTAGCCTGATGAACGAACCACTGATTAGAACATTTGTGATCTGAAGAGCAGCAGATTATCATTATGTAGTGGTAATTTCAACAGAGTCGAACCTCCTCTGCCGATTTGGAACAAGCTTAAAGACTCTCCTGTCAGTTTGTGGTCAGAGAAATGTTGGACCCTCTCACAACGATGCAAAAGCCCACATTGAGATACCCCCGTATAACAATCGTGAGATAGAGAAGGAAGAGATTATTCTAAATATTAACGGTATATCAAGCTCTGTCATGGGTAACGGCAATAGTGGTGGCAGTGCTTTGGCCAAGAGAACTCAAGCTGTGTAAGGCGTACAGGCTTATATTCAATAGCGGTACAGCACGACTATGGCTCAGCTTTTACGCTAGGCAGAATTTCTTCATGGTATATTCGAAGCAAATACCAGCTGTGCCTCCTTGTTAGCATGAAAACTTATCGCGACGTACGTAGATGACCCTCTAGAATCTGTAGAGAGTAATTACCGATTATGCATCTTTCTACCTTAGCGAAAATGTGCTGAACCCGTAAAAGGCCGACCATTCCCCAACATTTTCACCTAGTTACAATCGTCCATATTTCTAAGTCTCCTTCTTTTGTCGCCGGACTTGACACAATTTGGTACTCACTTACATATCTCTCGGCGATCTCAATATTCAGGATACAGCTCGCCATGCGTCTGCTATACGTTGAAGCTGACGGGAAGTTGACATTCAACGAATACTTCACGAGAAACATTCCACCATACGCAATTCTTTCACATATCTGAGGTGCCAAAGAGATCACATTTCAAGACCTTGTAGATGGCACAGCAATAGAAAATGTCGAGTCTAAAAAGCTTCAGTTCTGCCTGAAGCAGGCTGCTGCTGATGGTCTCAAATATTGCTGGGTATATAATTGCTGTATTGACAAGACTAACAGCACTGAACTCCAGCAGGCAATTAATTCGATGTTTCGTTGGTATCAAAAAGCAGCTAAATGCTACGTATACCTAACAGACGTTTTAACTGAAGGAGACGGTTCAACTAAAGGGAGCAAAGAAAAGTTTTGGGAGTCGGCTTTCCGGGAAAGCAGATGGTTCACGCGGGGCTGGACGCTACAAGAAATTATCGCCCCTACAATTGTAGAGTTCTTCTCTGCAGAAGGGAAGAAACTGGGCGACAAAGAATTGATGGTGCAGACTATCCGCAGCATCACTGATACAATAACGGTAGACAGGCAGGTATAACGACAACATGACGAAGCGGGTGAACATATGCGGATAGAAGGCAAAATGCATGTGTTTAGGCGCGTAAATACCCCTTTTTACTTCTTTTTAGCTTCAAAGAGTCACGGACACGAAGCTGTCGTAATCCTCGCACGGCTTGACATGGAGAAGTTCGTACTTCTTGAGTAGGCTGAGAATGTTAGCATTTTCAATGTCAAGTTAGACTAGTGACTTCAAGGCCCAGATACTCGGAGATTTGTCATTGAAATACTGAATGAAATTCTTCACTTACTCAGTGATTCCTTTGGACTGGAAGATTAACATGGAGTTAAGGCTATGAATACGTGGAAGTAGGAATGGAAGAAGGCCTGGGGCAATCCGCCGGCGGAGGGGAATCCAGAACAGCACGGCTCAAAGGCCCTATCTACAACCTCATAAGTCGCTCTTCTAGCTGGCTAACTGATCAATTCTCCTAGTAGCGCTCCGGCAATGAGTGACCATTGTCTTGAGCGTTTAGGCCTCTACGCCAAAGTGTCATGCGTGCCAGGAAACAAAAGATAGGAAAGCAACGACGAATTCGATTCTGGTTGGGTTATAGAAAACTTTGCTAAGTTTGGAGTGTTAATCGCAAAAATAACGTTCCTTGTGGCCCATCTACGCAAACAATTCCCACTCAACCGGTATTGAGTTCTAATTCGGACGTGGAAGCGCACCTCGAAACAATTGGTGAGGCCGCAACCAAATATCGCAAAGAGGATTGCGAATTCAACAAGACGTGTCATACGCGTGAGAAATAAGCGGCAGCGCGTATTGGATATCCTCTGGTTCAGGGTGATCAACCAGCATCTAGACAGCATCACCGATGCTCATGATAGTAATTACTGGTAGGGTACATCTAGCAATGCAGTGCATTCATGGAAAGACACCACGGGAAAACCAAGCCATCTCATGTCTCCAAGACGGCGTACAATTTGGCTCAGAAGCTGATCGCACTATGCCTAACAGTAAGGATCATATCTTCTGGAAATTGACATCCTGGCTTGATTACCTATTAACTCTGGACTTCACGGATCCAGCATTTCGAAATGAAAACCCATGTCTTTCTAGTTTCGCAAATGTCCACCAACACGGCGGCTCTAGTGAATACTCACACGCAACCCTAGCCATAGCAGCCGAAGTAGGCGCCGTGAAGTATATCAGGCGACACCCAAACCTACATGCGGTGGTGGATGAGTGCGCAGCAACTTGCGAATGTTTACCCCTTTGCTTTTATACTTTATGTCATGGAACTTTGCTTCATATAGATTGGTAGTTAATGAATGTGATAGCAAGCCTTTTTTTTATATCTACATGAATAGACCCTCCGTGTCCTTTCGTGCCTCCTGATCCGTACAATACAGTACATGAAATGACTCCTTGGCCATATACAACTCCAATAAATAGAAACCTCACCGACCATTCATTTGAAAGTAATAACTGGGGACTATTCATTAAACATGTTAAGATTTTTTTCTTTTCTCTTCAGGAAAGTTCGAGTCTTGTGTTCACGAAAGCTCCATAATAGGTCCTTCATAGTATACGAGTACTCTGAACCAATTTTAAGAGAATTTCCGTACTTGAACTGCTCTTATCAATCATACCATTGGTTGCCACACCAGAATCTCGTATCTTATAGTCCTAACTTATACGGGATAGGGGGGGTATATTAATACGGCGAAAACATTTCATAACATCATGCAAGAGTAGTTTGATAACAAGCCATTGAGCATTGAGACCTGGAGGTGATATTGTCACAAAGGCAAATGCGAGTTCGCCATCAATTGATCAACCCTTTTCAGACGCCGTGCCCTATGCTACCCAGACCGTGTAGTTCCTTAGTGTTTAATTCACACAAAATTTACTCCTCATCTTCCTCCTCCTCGTCAGCCTCGGCGCAAGTCTGGGCAATTCCTAACGAGAGTTAGTCTCTATATATTAGTATGTGAGGGCTAAATTTAGGTATTCTTACGGTCGAGATCACGTTGTCCTAGCAAATTGTTAGCAGTGTTGGCAAAATTGGAGGATTGAGGGAAAATTACCGGACTGGGTAATGCGACGGCCACCCTTCTCCTCGTCCTGCTCAACAACTCCGATCTTCTCGAGAGCCTGGAGGACCTTGCGGTCAACAGAGCCTGAGGCATCAACGTGATGGCTGGGTCGGACACCACGGTTCTTGGCGGTACCGTGCGTCTTTCGTAGACGGCCACTTTATCACAGTCAGACTTGCCGGGTTTCGACGGATTCCAGTGCTCCAGAAACAGGCTGGTAGCTAGCGCTAGAACCCCCGGGAAGTAGCGGAGAACTACTTACACACCAACGGTCTTCCTCATGTAGACACTACAGGCTGTTAGCTACTGCGTAAATATAACTGGTGACAAGGGGCACATACTGACGAGCCACGGCAGCGGCACGAACGTAGAACCAATCCTCAGACTAATGCATGGTAAGCAACGACAGAACCTCGATAATGATGCGCAGATATGGATATCGATTTGTTCCACGAGTCGTGACCCTAAGAAACTTGGAGATCGAATATATGCATGGGAAATCGTGCTAAATAGGCGAGGCATTCGGTATGGACTAACCTGAGGAGGGCTAATTACAAGTGAGTGTTAGCAACTCCTAGTTCTAAGTAGAATGAGTACACAGGCTCGAAACTTACAGCTCACGGGAGACACCAGTCTTGACTGTGTCGACCCAACCGGGGACAGGGAGCTTGCCCTGGCGCTTCAAGACTAGATTCGAATGTTAGCATAGTTCGTCTCTCAATCGATTGGCTGATCAATTGATGGCTCGACTTACACTGCGAGTAGGTCTCGATGAACTTGTGCTTTACACCAAAATTCGTCAGCAATGAATCCGTCAACGGAAATCTTTCGATTCCCTCGCGCCTGCTCCTAACGATGTATATGATGTTGGCCGTGGGGTGGCCGACAGATCGCAACGTCGATAGTTCTCGTACGGTTGGCTGGCTGGCGCGAGGTCGTCTCAAGATGGCAGGGCGATGGCGTGGGGAGAGAGCCTTACAGCATCGACATCGCGAACGGAGATACCACCACCCATGATTGCGGTTGTTTGGCTTTGGTCTGGAGGGTTGGTTTTACGGTTGGGGGTCGGACTGGAAATTGTCGGTTGGTCGTGAGGCGTCTCGTCGTGTCGTGGTGAACAAGTCGAAGTAGCCTTGCAATTTTCTAATTTGGTTGGTGGTTTCGTGGCCAGGCGAGGTGGGGGGACCTTATCTGTGAAAATCTTGGCAATTGTAGGGCTTGCTTATCTCGCCTCTGATAAGGCCGATAATAATTTATAAGGCATGTATTTATAGAGTAGTAGCTAGATGCTGTCTAATTGCATATATCTGTCATCATGCATATAGAAGCATCACTACTCTAATACGGATCGCCGCCAACTTTTTGCCTGCTCCAATATCACGCGCGGTATCCGAAATTCACAATAAGTGTGTTGAAAATCTTTCTTTACTACGGGCCTAATCTACAACGATATGATGGTATTATAGCTCTTTATGAGCATTGATTTTTTGTTGCGCGGGCGATAAGTCTCCCTAAGTTGAAGGTCAGATCCAGACTTCGTCGTTCGCCCTATTCTCATTCAGATACTCTAGCACCTGATCGTAGTTTTTGCACACATGCTTGGCGTCCCATCCATCGCTACCCTCAAATCCTTCGGGGAAGGTCGTTTGCTCGCCTTCGAGTGCGACGTCGCCGCAACACATGATCCCCTGTCGTATATAATCAAAGCAGTGCGTTAGATGCCAAGGCGTCTCGCTCGGTACTCTACTCGTATCGGATGTGAGTGCCGAGTACGCTTCCGCGATGGCATACTACAAAGAGGGTTGGCGCTGCAGTTCGGCTAGGTAGGAGACATGGAGTATACGTAGGGGAAAGGGGAAAGGGGAGACTTACCAGACAATGCAATTGGTGCGTCATTGAAGTTGTCACGACGAATTGGTCGTCGAACGTTGCGAGCTTGGTTGGCAAGTCATCGTATTTCTCTGGGTGTTTTATTTCCAGGTACCCGAGACCCTCTAATGAAGACAAGTTAGCGACGGGAAGAAGCTTCAGATAGCGCGAGACCCTCGACATACTCGGTATAATGTCGAGCCATCTCTTCCTCGTGTCCTCGGAAAAGAACTCGGATGTGTTTTCCGGGACAAACCCCGGGTCGCGAGAGAACATGCGAGTCTGTTGGGAGACTAGAAACTCCCAAGGTTAACATCTTTAAACAATAAAAGCGGTTCGATTCTAAGACGGCTCACATTGGGGCGCAAATCCGGTTATATCGCCATTTCCCTCGAAATGGTGATTATTCGCCCGACGAGTCAAGCTCTTTTCCAGGAGGAGACCTACAATCACCAAGAGGAGGAATGCGTCTACTACCCATCGGTGTGCCTTGAATGTGGCAAGAAATCGTGCTCTTTTCGGCTGCGATGGAGCTTGTACATAGTCTCTCTCATTTAGTAAGTCCTCTATCTCTGTACCTGAGTCGTCTTCATCTTCAACGTGCGTAGTGCGATAGCGATTAGCGTTTTTGTCGGCCTTCATCATTCTAATTTGATATATACATATACACAACTACTGTAGATCGGAGAATTTAGAATTGTTTTCTGAGAGATGGCCTATTTCTTTAGTCCCAAGATGTTCATTAGATGTGGTATGATCCTTGAGTGTTAGACTCAGGGGCTCTCCTTCGTGCCTCAGATTCACTCCTAAACGTACAATTCTGCGACACTACGTGTCGCGCAAGCTATTGTCCCGAAGAAAAAAAGACCACTTGACAATAGCAAGTATAATAGACATGCGAGTCATTCTAGTAGACAACAGTGTTTATTTTCTATAATCATTAACAACAAAATAGCCATAGGTAGATTCTTGTGAAATGGTAACCTATCCTCTGACTTGGTACATCAATCATCTCATGCGAATAAGGAATATCCTACGATTGGACAGTTATTGATGCTCTGGATATTATAGCTTTCGTTCAAGCACGGCTCATCGTGCCGATCGTTAAGCCGCAATGATGATAAATCACTGCATAAAGCACCTCTGCTGTCCTACCTGTCCTACCTGTCTGAGGAGAATGGAGAGCTCATAGATCGGGTTTCCAAAAAGGGCACGTGGAGATAATGTTCATCTAGGTGCTACGGCGACGGCAAAAGCAACCATACCTATTCTCCTAGTTTCTTGGCCGGCCTTTGCCGAAGCGAACCGATACACTTTTCCATTTTGGGACTCGATAGAACCGATTTGATTTAATCTGATTTGATTTGCTCACCAAGGATACCTAGATAAAAATCGACGATACGAGCCTTGATGCTCCGAGCCTCGATACAATACAACGAATTAGATAGTCTTCGATAGCATGACTCTGAAGTCCCGTGAGTAGGTAGTAAGATCCAACCAGGTATGTTGCGTGATGAGACGTCGGCTGTTGATATGAACGAGATATCCCCGATCAACAGCTCTTTTGCACCCGTGCTCTCCCCCTCATATATTATGTCAACACATATCGCGTCAATCTACCCCGTCACATTCATCTATTCAGCCAGCAAATCTCAGCAGCGGAAGACGAGTATCAAGTGTTGTCGCCCGCGCCCCACGTTCCGCCAAGGACTTAGAGTCACTCGGGCGATCTTGGCGGGCTATTCGGTTAGCATGGCAGACACTTGATGTCACATCGACTACCTCTGTGAGGAAGGCAGATAGTGTTTCTGGCCTTCTGGAATATGCTAGAGTGATATTGAATAATAATGTCGCCATCTCAGGAAAACCCAATGCCAAGGAGTGGGTAGCCGACTTTCCATTGTGAGCGAGCTTCCCGAGCCACCGTAATCTCCTCGATCGCGGCGCCTCTGCAAGACATACATGCCATCTCTGTTATCTTCCTGCGGTTGCATCGGCCAATCGCACATAGTAAGAGGCACACTACATGCCCATGTATTTTCCTCGGCACTTCCCAGTCCTCTACCCGCGCTTCTCCAGCCACGATTTGACGTCCGTCGATTCTGTCAGCCCTATCGATCCATATCGCGGAGGCTCTGCCTTGAAGCGACTTCTTCACCAAAGACATCGGGCTACTACACGGCATAAATTAGCGGATGACATAGTATACACGGGAAAACTACGCTAGGTATGCACTCTATCAAGATTACGATCGTGCGGCCTACCATAGGTCTCCCTTATACGTCGCATGGAAAGTAGCGATAGCCGCTTGTTGGTCTCCTGCCTGTACGGCAATCTTGGCATTGCCCTTACCAAGTACCGCCGGCAATTCTCAAGCGCTTGGGGCTCGAGAATACGAGTGTAACTTCTCTATCGCCGCGGAATGTACGACCAATTGGGCAGCTCGAGGGTTGGGCGCCTTAACAACACAATTATCGCGAGTATCTTCACCCCATCCTACAAATCAGGACGCGGCGAACAAAGGGGCGCAGTGACCGCCAAGATCTGGCCAAGCTTGTGGTGCAGATCAATTGCCGGGTTATGGAATTATCTGGGTTTGCAAAGCTTGTCCCGATATTGACCTACCATTTTTGGTGTAAGAGAGATACGACAATGATATTAGTGAGCGATACTCCCAACCATGGCACCTACGCCAAGCATCTCCATATAGTGCACTATAGAGCAGAGGGTCAGAGTCGACGCCAAGAGGAAGACGGCCTACACACTTTCATAGGGCAATTAGGGTGTTGCCTATTCCGTCCACTATGTCTCACGCCGGCTGCAGGGGACCTAGCGAGAATGCCAGCACAAGGTAGGATAGGGTCGCAAAAGGCTTATCAGGGCCGATCTTGGAGGGAGGTCTCAGAAGTATATAAAACCGCCCGCCCGCTCCTCTAAGGGTCCCGAGGCTTGGGTGTTCAGGAGCCGCGAACATCAGCAAGTACAGCACTGGTTGATCTCCGAGCAAGATGAAGAGCGTCGTTAATGCAGCAGCCATCGTGGCCTTCGCCAGCCTCGTGCTGGCCAAGGAGAAGCCTGTCGATGAAGAGCTGAGCAGGACCGTCTACCAGAGTGGTCTCCGACACATGGAGATCATGGACCACAAGGAAGTGAGTACTTGCCCAGATTTCACTAGATGGCTACTATGGTTCTGATACTTCACTTAGTCGTTCTGGGCCAGCCGAAGAGAACAAGGAATCTTCGACTCGACACAATACAAGAGCATGGCAGCCGCGGTCCCCTCTGTGCCCTGCGTCAACGGTCTTGCTGAACTCCAGCCTGGCAACGCTCTGTACACATTCAACTGCAGCGGCATCGACCTCTACGATTTCCAGTCGCACGCCAACCTCGGTAGCCCGACTGGCGAGGGTGCTGGTTCATGGGGCTGGACGAGTCCCGATGGACGCGAGTTTATGGCCATCGGTCAGTCCGACGGTGCCGCATTCCTCGAAATCACGGCACAGGGCAAGATCAGCTACCTCGGCCGCCTGCCGAAGTACAGCGCGGCCCAGCCCTCGCTGTGGCGCGAGATGAAGGGCTACAAGAACTACATGGTTATCGGCAGCGAGGCCACCAACCACGGTGTGCAATTCTTCGACATGACGAAGTTGCTGACGCTCGATCCCGCCAAGCCCAAGACCTTCTCAGATGCCGACGCTTACCACTTTGCCGGCCTCCCCACCGGTCGCTCCCACACCGTGCAGGTGAACGAGGAGAAGAACTACGCTGTCGCCTCGGGCTCTCAGCCGCGAACCGACAAGTGCAAGTCGGGCCTCATCTTCATCGACCTGACCGACATGAAGAACTTGAAGTCCCCCGGCTGTGCGTCTGCCGATGGCTACGTCCACGATGCTCAGTGCCTCGTGTACCGTGGCCCGGACGCGAAGTACAACGGCACCGATATCTGCTACGGCTACAACGAGGACACGCTGACCATCTACAACGTGACCAACAAGGCCGCCGCCACCATCATCTCGCGCACCTCGTACGAGGGCGCCGCCTACACGCACCAGGGCTGGGTTCTCGACACCCAGTGGCAGCAGTACCTCGTGCTCGACGACGAGTACGACGAGTACGACAAGGTCGGGCCCGGCGCGGCCGGCTACCCCGTCACCTACATCTGGGACATCTCGTCCCTCGAGAAGCCCAAGCAGACGGGCCACTACAGCGCCAAGGTCAAGGGCATCGACCACAACCAGTTCATCAACGGCAACTTCGCCTACCAGAGCAACTACGGCGGCGGCCTCCACATCCTCGACATCTCGTCGATCCCGTCGGACCCCACCGGCAAGGGCGTCAAGGAGGTTGCCCACTTCGACATCTACCCCGAAGACGACGACGACAACGGAGGTGGTGTCATCGACTTTGTGGGCACTTGGAGCCACTACCCGTACTTCAAGAGCGGGTACATCGTCATCAACACCATCGAGCGTGGTGTCTACGTCGTCAAGCGATCGTAGAGCCCGTCTGTTTGTTTCTTGGCGGACCGGGCCGCATGAGCGATGAAATCATGCTGCTTATGATACATTAACGCTAGTTGGGTATATAGGACAAGTAGCTAATTGATACAAGCGAAAGCCATTATTCACGTCATACCGGCCCTTGGCTGATAATACACGTGACATGGAAATTAAAGTGATAGAATGAAAAGAGTGATCCTGGAGTGTAGTTATGAGAGCTGTTTAGGTTTTCCAGAGGCCTTCCTTTGGAGTAGGTAATCGCCGCCGCGCCAGGCCTTGTAAACACCATAGAGGCCTTGGAATGGTCGTCTACCGCGCAAGATAGATGGCATCCTGGTCTGTTCCCTTGCCTTCATTTTCGCAACCTCATCTACCTTGACCTTGTCATAGACACTCGGTAAGTGATCAGCATGATACTTGGTCCTCACGGCATCATACGCGGGCTTGTTGTAGCTCTCCCAGAACTCGTCCTCGGTGTAGTAGGCCTGTGCATATAGCGTCTTGTTCCCACGGAGCTCGTGCACTTTCTGCTCGATCAGACGGTTGAGCCGCACCAGCTCGTCATAGTTATTCGGCCCAGGTCCCCAAATCCCAAAATTCAGTACTAACTCCGGGGTGTTGGGATCTGCGAAATCTGCATGCAGGCCGTGAGCAGCGTCAGGCGAATCCCGACGGATACGGATGGGGCAGAGCCAGAGCGGATATATATGCAGTGTCTCGTGCAGCCATTCGTAAAACGCCTCGACGGCATCGAAGGGCACCGCCACGTCTTGGATTATGTAGGTATCTGAGAGGCCAGACTTGTGTAACGCATGGTACATCACACGTGCATGCATGAAAGTGTCCAGTGCATACCTCGTGATGCGATTAAAGGGCGTTAGAAAGTAGCGGTAGGCGTATCGCGCCACCCAAAAGCCGCCACGGTCCCATCGGAAGAGGTAATCTGTTAAAGGCACGTAATCGACGATGGGTGAAGAGGAGTTCATCACTCTTTTCTCAACATCTAGATAGAACCAGGGATCCTTGCGGCCGAGGTAACGTCGGGGTTTGCTCCCCGACGGGAGAGTGTCGACGAGACGACCAGCGCTGACGACACTCTTACTCGGCGAGAACACAATACCGTCCACGAACTCGACCTCGGCATCTGCAACCTGTTCCTGCAGCTTCCTAGACGCCTCAGCGAAGCTGCGGACGGGGTAGTGCGTCAATTGCACGTACTGCGCGGCGTCCCGCAGCTGGATCTCCAAGAGCGTGACCACGCCGACGGTGCCGAACGCAGAGGCGGCGCCCCAGAAGAGGTCAGGCCTCTCAGCCTTGGAGGCGTGCAGGATGTCCCCGTTCGGCACGACGATCTCGATCGCGCGGACGGTGGCGTCGAAGGGCCCGTGGCGGCCCGAGCTGCTCTCGCCGGCGGACCCGCTGAAGCCGCCGCCGGCGGTGATGCCTGGGAACTCCATGACGACGAGCGGGACCAGGCCGGCGGCGAGGGCGGCGGCGACGAGGGCGTCCATGGGCACGTTGGGCTCGACGAGGGCCGTCTTCGCGGCCGCGTCGACGGCGAGCACGCGGTTCAGGTGGCTCGTGTCGACGATCTTGTCGCCGTCCTTGTGGATGGCGCGCGTGCTGTTGGTGGAGCCGTGGTACACGCGGAAGGCCTCGCGATGCGCGTAGAATTCGCGCAGGCGCTGCGAGACGGCCGATACCGCCTGATTATGGGCTTCCATGTTTCCGCTGGCTTCCAAGGAGTCTCAGACGCCTATACATGTATGTATAGGTAAGCACAGTCACAATGACGAGACGGCAGATAGGCGTTTGTGGCACCGAGGAAGTGAGCTGGTGGGTCAAGGGAAGAATAATAATACAGAGTGTCTAAGGATGTAAGTGGCAGGTATTATGTATAATAATAGAAACCAACCCTCGCAGGAAAACGCCACGCCAAGCTCGTGTACCCTACCTGCTTATATGTAAGTACCCTACATCATACATATGTAATGTAGAATACATACCTAAACTACCTAGCATACACATAACTGCGTACCTTGCACGATGCACAGCCTCGATGCAGACAGACGTCAATCTATCTTAGGCACGTCAAAGTCCACTAACTCAACTCCATCATGCAGGAACTCGGAGCTTCACCTACGTATATGGTATATGTAAGTACGTGTTCTCACCTATCCAGACTAGATAATACTGTGCAGCCCACGTAGTACACTACCAAACCTGGGCATTGATTGTTACTCGCTCGTCCACCTCTCTACCACGTCGACGTCGAACTAATGCACACCTGTGACCTGCACGATAACTCGTGTCCGAAAAGAGCTGGCGCGTGTCGAAATGGCCGACGACATCATCGTCACAAGACTTGGCTATCCTGCCTGCACTCACTCACTTCACTCACTTCACTCATGCTCACTCATGCACCCCGTAGTAAGTAAGGCCACCTTGTCACATATTCTCAAATCGCCACGGCGCGAAACGCTAGAGACAGCCACGGCGTGAGTGGCACGAGCAACAAGATTAGAGCCACTCTGTCCTCCCTTCTAATGGATTATTGACCGTGTTATCTCGACGATGCTTGGCGGGGAGTCGTCATTCCACCGCCGATCGAATTGCGGCATTTGCACTCATTACGTGAGGCCAAGACAGCCTCTACCGGGCATACCAACGTCATATTTCACGGCAATTGAGCATCCCCGGCTCACTTGCAATTCTTACTCAGTTCCAACCACGATAAACGCCGTACATGAGAACGCCGTGTAAGATAGGGGTCTTGCGGGCGAATGAAAAGGTCCCGGGTCTGATGTGGTGAGCAGCCTCATGGCCTCTACCCATCTGTCGGTAATGCGTGGTTTTGTCCCTTATCGCCGGTCGCCGCCTCCATATCAGCAAGGGACCGGGCGGCCAAGAGGCTGCACAGTCCTTAGTGGCATTTCTGGGCTGCATACGTCTCTCGTTTGCCGTGATGGGACGCTATGGGACGCTCGAGTACGCGTCGAGAGTTGGCCCTGATTGTAAAGATCTGTCTCATCGGTTTCACAGTGGCTGTGCAAAAATACCGCACTATGCCAAGTGTCTATCAGTATTTTACTGATGATGTCTCAGACTTTATTCATCGCCATGTCAATTGGGCGTTTCCACCCAATGAAAAAAAAGCTACATTATTACAATGGCTATGGTAGGTAGTTCGGTATTTGAGTGAATTGATTTTATTTCCTATCAAAAAGCTTACAGTCTTTTTTTTTTTAACATAAGATGCACGAATAAGAAAATCCAGTTGCCCAGACCATGGTACGCTGTAAGTAGGGCCGCATGTTGTGCCAGCCAACTACGTCGAGTGCCCACGACTTGGCTAACCCACTTATAAGCCGCAGGACCACAACACCATCGCAGATTGTAGATATATGCCATTTTCGTGCTGCCATCGGCCTACCGGACGGGCTTTTTGTGCTGTAGTCGTACTGCCACAAGATAAGACTTTGTTCGCCAGCGGTGTGAATGCCCACAATAGGATCGTCCTTCCAGCTGGACAAGGTTTCTTACCGTCGTATCCTCCTCCTCCCTTGACAGAACCTTGACTAAGAATGCAGGAACCCGAGCCCCTTCCGAATAACCTCACGGGAGTAGTCATGATAATGGCATCCCATTTAGCTTATTATGGTTGTAGATCTCGATCAGTCTGGCCCTGATAGGCAAGTGGATAATACTACCTATATACTCATAGGCCCATGTCAATAGTCATCCATCACTTCATTGCTCCGGTTGGAATCGCTGGATAGTATACATGAATTATTTTGATACGGCCTTGAAAACCTCCATCCGTGAGGATTGGTGTATCGTCAGGACAGGTGTCATGGCAAGTTGTTCCTCTATATAAGTAGTCTCTTTGCGTACAGAATAGTCCTCTTTTTCCAATCCATATCGATCATCCTCCATCCATAGATTCAAGGCGCCATGGCTCGTCCTAAGGGGTCTTCGACCCAGCAAGTGCCTTGTTTATTGAACTATCTTAAGTTGAGCTCCGATCCGGCCCTACGATATTCTAATTCCAAACCTGCCATCTCTTACAGAAACCTCCACAGTTTCGTCTCATGCTTTGCCATCACCACTGTGAATAAGAATCCTCAACGAAAACCCATTGTTGCCATCGTCCTCCCAAACGGACCACTCCTCGCGGCCGCGATCGTCGCCGTATCTAATACCTATGTCGCCGCCCCGATCAACCCGGCCGCGGGGCCAGAGCAAGTACGAGCCGATCTCGCTCTCTCAGGGGCATGTGCCATCGTGACCTGTCACTCAGAGGCATACGCACTACAACTCGAACAGACTGGGCTCGATACGTTCCATATCGACGAAGATCGAGATGTCGGCCTCCGACTCAAAGAGGAAGACAGCATATCAACCCAGACTCTCCGACGCCCGACTCCCAACGGACCCCGAGATATCGCCGTGATCCTTTTCACCAGCGGTACCAGCGGTAACAGGAAGGTTGTCCCGATCACCGTTGCAACCATCTTGCACGGAGTTCAGCTTGTTATCAGTTCGTGGGGATTGACAAGTCAGGATGTGTGCTTGAACATGATGCCACTGTATCATGTGTAAGTCCCCCATCGTGGCCCTACCTGCCTACCCCGCGCCCCATCGTGAGGGTGAAACTCACCGGTATGTCGGTGGCTAACAGGGGCTCTGAACCAGTGGTGGAATAATTCGTAATCTCTTCGCCCCCTTGCTCTCGGGGGGCTCGACTATTTGCTGTCCCAGCTTCGACCCGAACTTGTTTTGGGACCAGGTGGAAGACGGCCAGCCCACCTGGTACTATGCATCGCCAACGATGCACTCGCTTATTTTAGACGAGGTCACAAGCAGATTTGAAGCTTTGCAGAGATGGTGAGTACTGTGGCGTTTTTTTCTGCTGGTTGGGAAATTTTACATTCGTGTTGGTGCGCTTTAATTCAATCAGGAGCTAGTCACTCTATTCATTATATCTTTGGGTATAATCTGTTAATAAGCTTACTAACCTCTCTCTTTATTTCTTTGTAGCCGAATCCGCCTCGTTTGCAATGCGGCTGGTTCACTTCTTCCTGCTCTGGCGGAGCGAATCCGAGATACCTTTCAATGCATAGTGCTCCCAAGTTACGGCATGACAGAATGCATGCCCATCAGCACTCCGCCCTTGACATATTCTCTCGACCGTCCGGGGACTTCAGGTATCATCACAGGCCCAGAGCTGGCAATAATGGACGCGGACGACAACGAAGTGAACAGCTTCGTGCCCGGACGAATATGTCTTCGCGGCAGTCCTCTCTTCCAGGGTTATCTTCGACCAGACGGCTCTCTCGACAGGTCAGCATTTAACTCGCAAGGGTGGTTCGACACGGGCGACATAGGGTACCTAGACCAAGACAGATATCTCTACATCACGGGACGGAGCAAAGAAGTCATTAATCGCGGTGGCGAGCTCATCTCCCCCTTCGAAGTGGAGAACGCAATCATCACAGCAGCAGCGCGGGCAGACTCGCCGATCTTCGGGAGGGTTTCCCAGGCTCTGGCTTTCTCCGTGCGCCACGAGACCCTTCAAGAAGTCGTAGGCATCGTCCTCGTGACGCCGCCGGCGCAGCCGCGGGTGGATCTGCGCTGCCTCCACGAGGCCCTGCGGTCGTCGCTGCAGTCCGTCAAGTGGCCCGTGGTCATCGTATACATGGAAGACGTGCCGAAGCGCAACAACAAAGTCCTCCGCGTGCGGCTTGGCGAGAGACTCGACATCCCCTGCGTGGACGACGACACGCCGTTTCCCGCCCGCCACCGCGAGGCGCCGTGTCCGCCGGCGGAGACCGAGCTCGCCGTCCCCATCCAGTCGAGCCTGTGCCGCATCACGCCGCAACAGGCGCAGCTAGAGATCGAGAGGATCCTCCCGGCGGCGCTGGAGATCCACGTCGAGGCGCACCCCGAGACGGGCGTGCTGAACGCCTACGTCGCGCCCCGGTCCATCGGCGCCGAGGCACCAGAAGACGCAGACATGGCCGCGCTCCGCAACGCCCTCTTCGCGCAGATGGACGGGTACCTCGTGCCACAGACCCTCACAACCGTCCCATCCCCCCTGCCCCGCGACGCCCTAGGCGCCGTCGACACGACCGCCCTCGCGCAGCTCATGAAGGAGGTTACAGCCTCAGAGACTACGACGCTGGCCGACTCGACGACGCAAAGGCTCGCGCGGCTCTTCGCCGAGATCCTCCACCTGCGCGCGGCGGCGGACGTCCCGCTAGCAGCGCACTTCTTCGACCTCGGCGGCGACTCCCTGCGCGCCGGCCGCCTGCTGTCCGCCATCCGCGCCGAGCTCGGCGTGCGCGTGCCCGTCGACTACATGTTCCGGCACGGCTCCGTCGACGGCCTGCGGGCGCACGTGGACGAGGAGCTCGCGCGGCGCGCGCTGTCCGGGAACTCGAGCACCACCACCCTGCCGGGACCGGGGACGGGGACGGCAGGGGGGGCGGCGGCGAGCTACAGCTCGACGAACCCGGCGCTGCTCCTGCTGCAGCTTGTCCCTATGCTCGTGGTCTACCCGCTGCGCCGCGCGCTGCCGTGGACGTTCTTCATCTACGCGCTCGTGTACTCGCAGGGCAAGAGCACGGGGGTCTCGGTGGTGGGGCGCCTGTTCAACGTCGTCGTCAGCATCCTGCTCGCGCGTGTGTTCGCGCGCGTGGCCATGCCCTGGGTCGGCATCGTCGCCAAGTGGGTTATTGTTGGCCGCCATCGGGAGGGGCTGTATCCCATGTGGGGGGGCTACCATACGCGGTGGTGGCTGGCGCAGAAGATTGTTGCTGTCGCGGGCAAGGGCTGCTTTGGCTGGACTGAGGCGTCGAATGTCTGGTATTATCGCCTCTTGGGCGCTAAGATCGGGTCGGGCGTTACGCTCAAGAGAGTCCAGTTGGGCGAGTGGGATCTTCTTGATATAGGGGATAATGTCGTAAGTAATTCCTGTGTTTTTGTTTTTACCCTTCGTTTGGCGCTTTAGCCAAACTTTAAACTTTGCTTGGTTATACTACTAGGGGTACTTCAGGGGCAGGCATCATATCAGACATCAATTACTAACGCTTCATATTGACAGACGCTGGACCGCTGTGTGGTACGTCCTATGGCCGGTGAACACAACACGACAATGTATCTGGGAAAAATCACGATAGGCAGAGACGCATCGGTAGGCGTGAGCTCTGTCGTCGCCCCCGGCACGACGATCCCAGCTGGTGCCTGCATTGGCGCCAGATCGTCATCCTGGGAACTCCAAGACGCAAGCGAAGAGAACCGCGACCTATCCGCCACGAAAGCCCCCAAGTCTCACTGGGTGATATCCGCCCTCGGCGTATTCCCTCTCCAGGTTATTTCCAAATTCATATACAACCTCCCTTGGTTGCTCGGTCTCATAGGTCTTGTCCTACCGGAAGCCCAGCAGCTGCGTAGCGGGCTAATCACGATCCTGCATTGGTTCTCGGAGGGAGAGAGAGTGGGGTGGTATTACTTTGCTCGTTTTCTACGCACGTTCTTCGGTCCATTCTTCGTGTTTGCCTTCGTGATTCTTATCAGAAAACTCGTGGCGGTCGCATTTGGACCTTTACGGCCGACTATGGCGGCCGGGAGGAGCAGCATCGATCAGTGGAGGATGACGCTCATGAATTCTTTAATGCCAAACACAACCCTATTTGAGCTTACACACCTCTTTGGCCAGCATTACGAGGCCACCAGCGTGGCGATAAGAATGCTCGGCGGGAAGGCTGGTCGTAGGATATACTGGCCCGGAACCGGCCCTAGTATTGGAGACTACGAATTACTCGATGTGGGAAACAACGTCGTCTTCGGATCGCGGAGCCACTTGGTCACTTCCGACGGAATTGGCTCCGGCTACGTCACTATCAAGAGCGACGCTATGATAGCAGACCGTGTCGTCGCGTGTCCTGGAGTCGTCGTTGGAGAAGGGACGACATTGGGTAGCGGGTGCCTTACGAAAAGGGGTAAGGCTTACGAACCGAATGGTGTCTATGTCGGATCGAAAGCCGGTGATTCTGTCTTCCTTGGGCACCGCCTAGACAACGAAAAAGGTGTCGCCGTTGACGGTACAAACGTCGGAAGAGCTAGTAAATACCTTCATATGGACCAGACACAGCATTCTGATGGTAAATATGATCTTGATACCCCGACCGACGCTCGATCCACACATCCCAGTAAGGATCTCGAAAAGGGGTATAACAACGCGATAATTACAGTGGCTGTTCTGGAGGGAGAGACGGCGAGCAGCAACACGGAAGATGACGCCACGTCACCGTTCGGCAAGGCTTTCTATCAACACAAGGCACCGTACTTCGTCTGGCGCCAATGGATGATCTTTCTCTACTCGTCTTTCACAATCATCCTTACCAGCGTCTACTGGAGCGCTGCGTCCCTCTCCTCGATCCAGGTCGTGGCCGACGTGTTCGAGGGCACTTTATGGCTGGGCAACGGCAGCTGGTACGATCCACTGATTCTGTTTTCCTTGTGTACTGCGCTTCTTTCTGCCTTTTTGGCGGCGCAGAGTATTTTCGCTCTTAGCGTCGTCATAGCGGCGAAATGGATACTTCTCGGCCGGAGACAGCCCGGCAATTATGACTGGGACAAGAGCAGCTACTGCCAACGATGGCAGCTCTTCATGGCTATTGAGAGGATCCGGCGGATGTGTTTCGCAGGCCACGGTATCCTCGGCTTGCTTACGGGCACGGCGTACATGACGTGGTATTTCCGGGCTCTGGGCGCCAAGATTGGGCGGGACTGCGCCCTGTTTGTGAGTGGCGAGCCAAGCTTATTGTTCACGGAGCCCGACCTCCTGACCATGGGCGATAGAGTGGTCGTGGACGATGCCAGTCTCGTCGGACATGTTAACACCCGCGGCAAGTTCGACTTGAATACTCTTCATGTCGGCGATCGATGTGTGCTGAGGACCAATAGTCGGTTGTTGAGTGGCGCCAGAATGGAAAATGATAGCTGTCTTTTGGAAAACACCCTAATCATGGGTGGAGATGTCGTCGAAGAGGGCGCGACGATGCAGGGCTGGCCAGCTAGCAGAGTTGCGGTGAAGAGGACCTCAGGGACAGCAGACATGTCATGAAGAATATGAGACGGGACTTAATGGGACTTAATATGATTATAGATACACAGTAATTAATTTAGACCGCAATAATTAGGTATTAATCAAACTGGACGTTCAACATACCCAAGGCTTTCTTCACTTAGCAATTAGTCGAGTCCACAATATGATCAGTCATAAGTTTATCAACAAAGGATTATATCACTCTCGTATAGTACGTAATCTATTGCTTAGGCAGTTATAAGTATATCGAGAATGAGAAACGTGAGTTACAATATACTAGCTCGGCGTAACTATATTAACCCACATGTCTCCATGAAGTAATAACCGCTACCAGTGTTAACGATCCCAACCAAAAATACAAAATTACACGAATTGAACTAAGGAAGGTCCGGTTGTTTCTCAACTTATCATCCCTAACCCCATATCGCCGAAACCCCAATTCTTCATCCTTGCTATCATACATCTGAACCAATCCCACTCTACTTAGATTAAGCAAGGTGATAGTACTTTTCGACGATCGAGAACGCGATATAGATAAAGAACGCTAGCGACCAGCCCGCGACGAGATTCCAAGAAAATCTGCCAAAACTGGAGCCGTCTCTGACGACCCTCCAGAAGGGCCAGATGTACAAGATAGCCACATGGTAGGCGATGTAGCACTGCACGATGTTGTGTAAGGTGAGAAAACCTAGATCGTATCCTTTAAAAACAGTACTGGGCTTATATAGGCCCTCGGCGGTGAGAAATGTCGAGGGAGTTGGCGCGGCTTTGGTGGTGGGGGAGTATTTCCTACGGATAGCATTGGGGGAGCTACCTGAGTCGTAATATACCGATAGGTACGTATTGTAGGCTAAGATGGCCAACATGCATCTGAAAGCTGTTACCCCGGGGAGGGGCATTGTGGGAGTGCCGCGTTGGGTTGGATTTATATTGATATGTGTACCACAGACGCAGTTGGCTATCGCCTCGTAGGTAACCCTAATTATCCGTGCTTAACTAGGAGAGTTTTTATGGTTTTCACAGGGAATAGATCCTCAATCTTGTGACCTGATTGCGTGCGATAGGGGGGCGTGGTAGATATTACTATTGTGTCGGTATTCGTGAATTGTGCCTTTAGTCGTTTGATAAGTAAGTTCTGGGCTTGAAGTATGAGTGACTAGGGAGACCGTCAGCTCCATACCCTCGAGAAAATATTTTATCCGTGGCAACAAAGAATCACCCTAAATCATATTATGAACTGTGGCCAACAAAGGAGTTCTATATTGGCATATTACCGAATTCGGAGATCATGTTACAAAGGACGTCAGCATTTGAGCTAAGATATCTATGCCTATTAGATGAGGCGTTCTAACTACTCAAAAAGCTGGGAATAGATAGATAAATATCTAAATTTCTAGATATTGGCTTGATTAAACCGAGAACAAAGTAGGGTGGGTGGGTTCGTTATAAAATACATCGGATTGTGATAGTGTACAGTGTATTCAGGGGTCCATGGATTCTAGGGTTGCCATATTTATACCCATGTTCGAATCAATATCAAACACTACTCCAGACCTCCTTCAGATTTGCTAGATCAGCGAACAGGGCAGCTCTCTTCTCAGCGCTAGCACCCGCATCCTTTCCAAGCGGGAGGCGAAGTCTGATCTCCTTGCCGGCCGTAAGGCCTGTCCCGTCGATCGCCTCGACAATTCGCCCCGCGACGGTGTCGGGGGACGCGCCCGATGAGGCATACTGGGGAGAAGAAAGGTAATCTGAGAGCTGCTTGACGATGCCGTCTTGATAGGGCTTGCTGACTTCCACTCGAGCGCCGGAGCCTGTCGGTGATGCGAATTCTGTAGCTACTGCACCGGGCTCGACCAACAAGACGCGGATGCCGAACGCGGAGACTTCTGTCTGCAGTGTCTCTGTGTATCCTAGTTGTGAAGACGTACATTTTTAGTAACCAGAAAATGGGATATAGTTAATAGTGTAAGTAGTACGTGTCATAAGAGAAAGGAGGGTTGCATAGGGAGAGGAGAATAAAGGACTGATAGAACCATACCTTCCATAGCACATTTTGTAGCGGTATAAATACCAAGAGCTGGAATAGGGTCGATAGCGACAGAGCTACTGATGTTGACGATGGTCCCGGTTTTGCGCTCACGCATCGATGGTAATACACCTTTGATAGTCCGCAAAGTGCCGAGTAAATTAGTGTTAAAGATGGTCAGAACCTTATCAAGACTGGATAAACCAACAAAAAGGAGTTTAGTTAGCAACAATTCTGTGTTCCAAACCCCGCTAAGATGAGGAGAACATATTCCTGCCGAGATATAAAAGGTATGTTTACTCACGGGACGTCTTCAATGCTTCCCAAGATGGCGTAGCCCGCATTATTGACTAGCACATCTATTCTGCCATACTCGACCACGAGTGCCTTGACTTTGGACTCAGCGTCATCACTCGAGACGTCGAGTTGAGTCCAGATACCGCCGAGAGCCTCGAGTTCGTCCCAATTGGACGTGTTCTCGGGCTTATTGCCACGGTGACATGCGATGACTTTGTGGCCAGATTTAAGGGCGATTTTGGCCATGTCGAAGCCTAGGCCACGCGATGCTCCGGTTATGAGCCAGACTTGAGATTGTGCCATGGTTGGTAGATGATAATGTGAATTTAAGTTTCTTTGCAATAAAATGACTTGAGAGGATCGATGTGGTATATATATATATACATGGACAATAAGCTGCTGCCTTGTATATGATCCTGCGAGATATTCTTATAAATCTATTTCCCTATATGAGGTGCCTTGTCAAGTACCCGCGTTTGCGTGATGGTGCAAAGGGTAGCGTGCTAAGAATACTTTACTAGGTTAGTTTAACTAGGCACGAGCTGCGTAGAGGCTGCTATCTTCATCACCTTTTGGTATGTATCAGCAGCTCGTTCCATGGTGAAGCCGTAAGTCCGAAGTGGCTACTTACATAACCCTCGAGGAACCTCCTACGAACTCCTCATAAGGATGGGTTCAATCTCCCGACGCCGGGCTAATAATTCAACCACCTCTGCTATGTGGATACCTATCATATCGAGCAAGGAATCGCGAGCTAGACAAGTTAGAGGCAGGGGTGCTATCAACAATCCTGTGCCGACTACACAGTAGGTATCATATTGCCATGCGGTTTATCGTTCATACGAAAGACAGAGAATCTGAGAACGGGGTGACGTAAGATTCAGGAGCAAAGCTTACATAATTCGTTCTCGCATTTACTGATTATTCTCGCGTTTAATGACTACGTGTTCTTGCATTTGTTGATTATTCTTGCATTTACCGATTATGTCCATTATATCGGTAGGCGGGATTATCCGAGGCCTAGCCTGACGGAGGAAACGTCTTTCCGTAGACGGATGGATAGCGGAGTGTAGCTCGAGAGGATGCTATATGTCTATGCGAAAGCGAGCTATTTTTGGAGTTGGTTAGAAATCAATATAATTTAGCTATATGGACCTAGTAGAATGCTCTTTTGAGGTGCACTTGAGACTTGAGATAGATTGACTTGACAATAGCCAACTATCCTCTATGGCATTGTATGTTGACAGCATCTATCTACCTCTTGTTAATTGATAGGTACATAGTAAATAAACCTTGAAATCTAAGTGGCTGTTGCTTGTTACAATTACCTATCTAGGTATTTTGAGGTGTCTGTCGGTTAATATCCGGCTATTAGTTATCAGCGTAAGCCCCACCTACCTATTTAGGTAGGTACCTAGGTATAGGTACCTGCACGATTAAAGCTGGATAGACCTAACCGTCTAGCTAGACTTTAAGTGGTAGCTACCTCAGCTCATGCCGAATCCAATTCCAACCACAGACAACCTGTGACGTTCTTAGAGATATACTCACTATACCATAAACTCGGAGGTTGAGGTAGCTACACTCACAAATTTCAATGCTGTCCCGGTAGCTGCCGTCGTTCGCCCCGCCGCCCTCTACTCCTTTTTTTCCCTTCCTCCTCTTTTCGGTGGGCATGATGCGTGAGTTCATGGATTATATCCAGACCGCATTCTACGGCGCCACGGGTTGGAATCGCGACAACTCGTATTCTACCCTGAATGCGACATCCGGCGCCTTGCTTCACTTCGCCACGCCTCGCGGCTTGCGCCTGACCCTCTCCTCGCTTGCGACGCCCCATTTCGCAACCGCCTACCAGCTGGGAAACATCGGCGTCGTCGACGGCTCCATCTCCTACCTCTACTCGACCGTGCCCCTCGACTACCATGCCATCGCCCAGAGTGACAAGATACCCCTACCAGAGCTCTTACGAAGCTACTTGCCGCTGGCCGCGCTCGAGCCTCACAATAGAATAAAGGGCGCTCGTCAGGATGTGCTCGCGTACGGGAGGCTTTACCTCCCCATGTCCATGCTGGAGGCCCTCATGGTCAAGCGGATATCGCCAACCTTGCAGATGCAGGTGAGCGCTGTCTCGGACCAGACTCTGCGAAACGGAGGCACCGTCCTAGGCATGATCCAATACGACGAGGGGCGATATGGGGTAGAAGGGCTAGCATCTTCCGACGGTGGTCTGCTAGGCTTCCGGGGACTTTACAACTTTGGCGGCGACGTTTCCGGCTCAGCCTCGCCTAGCAACACGCAAGAGGTTGGAAATGGGGGAGGTGGTCCCGAAAAGGAGCGTATCTACGGGCGGTTCAGTGCTGGTGGTGAAGTATACTACGGGACTCTAAACAAGTCAGGGGGCATGAGTCTTGGCACGCGGTTTGCCACCCTGCCTTCGCATAAAGGAACTCCCCTCACGGCTACCATGACGGTTAATCCCTTGATGGGCACATTGAGCTGGACATACGCCGTCATGGCCGGCCGGCACTGCTCGTTGGCCACAAAGATGGATTTCAACGTATATAGCTACGAGAGTGCCTGGTCTGTCGGGATGGAATTATGGAGGAAGAAAGCAGCTTGGACCGTCGATGCCGATGTAAGCGGCGACCGCAGTGAGATATCTAGCGTACCATTCTATCCCCTACCACGGAGGAGCTTCCAAGCGAAGATGGAGTGGAGAATGGACGACCCTCTACCGCTACTAGATACGCCCGATCTCCTACTGGCCCCCGCGCCCCCTGTAGCCCAGGAACCAGCGGCCAGGGAACGTACATTTCGAGCAAAGTTAGACTGGCGACAAAATCACGAGGACGAGGACGAGGATATTTATTCGGGGGTCTTGAAGGCCCGACTCGACCATCATTGGCGCATGGGATTGCTCTGGGAGGGGAGGATCAAATCCCTGCTTTTTAGCTTGGGCAGTGGGATTGACCTGCGTAGACCTGATTCGCCGTTTCGCACACTCGGTCTAGAAGTACAGTTTTCTTCATGATCGATACATCCCAGAAAGCCCTGCACAGAAAGCCATGCGCCTGCTAAGCCCAGAAGTTCGACACCATCCAACCAGACGACCCACTGGAACTGCAATATGATGTGTCATATTATGCACAAGTGAGCGGCCAGGTCTCTCCATTCCGCTGCGGCGCCCTAGTAGATAGTACGCACGTGGGCGCCGTATATAAGACGTAGGAGGACGACTCACCCGCTTGGATATGATTCGATGGGTATTACTAGCAGAACATAGTTTCGGATTCCTTCGATCGCAAACACCTATCAAGATTCACAGACGTACTGCGGATTACGCCAACTCAGCATGCAAAGGTACGGGGCTGAACAAGCCAGATGAAATAGGGGGGGCGCGGTATCGGCACGAGCCGCCGAGTTGAGTAACGTGAGTCTCGTAGGGGATCATGCATATCACGGCACACTGCGTTTCGAGCGTGTATGTAAGATACACAAAAGGGCATACACGGTGTTTGGTGCTTTGTACTCTCATTAGACACACCTTTATCCCCGTCTGGTATAAGATATATCCGACGTATAAAAAGGGAATGAAGTATAGCCAAGATGAAGAAAAACCTGGATGGCCTGTTTAGGGGACGTTCCAGACGAAGAAGTACTGCAAGGCCGTTCGACTACTAGCTCTGCAATAGTGCAGCGGCTCAAGCCCCGGAAGCGGACGAGAACCATTGTGGTCGAACCAGCCATCAAAGCCTAGCCCTGGCGAACCCCGAGACAAAACGATGACAAAAGCATTGCAAATGCGACCAACACGCATGCCTACTGCGGACGTATATGGTATTGCGCATGTGCGATTTGCTCGGATCTGAGCTGTGGCTTTTATTTATCTATTCAACATGTAGGACTCTGCACCGAATATCAAGTTGTTGCCTACGTGACGCAGTACTCTATACTCTATCTAACCCACCTATATTTCTCTACTACACTGCTCTACAACACGAATCTGACCGTTTAAGTAGCATCACTCGATGGCTAGGCTTGGTATTACCAGCGAATATTAAACTGTTAATGCACCATTGTACGAGACTGCCTAACCAATCACATGAAACAGGCTGGAGGTTGAGTTATGCGTGGTTTACATCGAGAGAGGTGGAGAGTGGAGAGGAGGGAGGAGCTGAGAGTGGAAATCTCACCAATAGCACTCAGCTTACTGCCCAGACTGAGGACCCTGATGGTCGGTGTCAATACCTACAGGGCCATGTCTTTTGAGAACCTTGATGGGCAGTAGGGCAACCGTAACGGGTAACCGCTGGCTGAACTAGTACTAAAAAGGGTAAAAGTTGAACCTTATTTTCTATTGATAGCATATCAGAGTTTGCGCATTTCAGAGTCTATCTAAATCCGGGTTAGAAAGAGAATCCTGCTATCTGGTATGTACCTTGGTAGCTAAGTATTTAGTATATGTACATCCAGCCTAACATTCAGTTAGTGGAACAAGTACTACCTACTCAGCAGGTACCTACCACACAAACCAAATATTTATGCATAATGTTAGCAGGCCAAAACACTCAAGATATTCCTACATGCACCGAATGTTTTTATATGTACATACCTACGTGCCCTGTTACCTCTTTCCGTGCACCATACTCTGGATTCGAGAACCACAAGCCGGGCGGGTCGGGGCCGGACACATGGACAAGATGCATGGGACAGAGTGACGGCATGCAATCAATCTCCACGTGCAGCAGCCGAGTGCCTCGTTCTGTGGTCGGTAACACGATTCAGCTGGCCACCATATGGAATTAATGACACCCCAATTACCTACATATGTAACCTACCTACAGGCTTGGTGTTCTTGGAAATACTACGGTAAGGTAGTAGGCAGAAAGCTTGAATATACATATAATACCTACCTATGCATTAGGTATATACTACAGTAGGTTTGTATGTAGAGTAGCGCAGGGCAGGGCAGGCAGCTTGTAGGGCTTTAGGTACGGGGCAAATACCTTGACGCTGTATTTGCAGACGATAAGTATATATACTAAGCATCTTGACTACTGCCTAGGTCCAACGTAGGTAGCTACTACATAGACAGACTCGCCCTAGCAGCAAACTCCTCAGCATAAACCTTGATAGCGGGTCCATTTGTCCATCAAGGTCCTCAACTACATAAAGCCCACCAACTCAATACGCTCACACGCACGCCCTCACGCCCTCGCGCCCTCGCTCGCTCACGCCGGCCCCATGTCTCTGTCTCTCTCTATCTGCCACATTTGCCTTACGCTCTTCCTTCCGTTAAGGTTACCCAAGAAGGTACTGGTGACCAACTTTTACTTAAACGCAGTACATACTTTCACGTCAAACCTTACGCCAACCAGGTAGTGGCTCGCCCTCTATAGAGAAATCGTCTGAGCTTGGTCACCGGCATAAAACGCCTTGCCTCCCTCCCTCTCTCTCCTCTTGGGTGCCCTTGATTTTCTTTTCGTGAAATCAGCTCCAAGATCGGTAGTAGCCCAGGACTGCTTACCTCGTTCGCTATCTACAACCTCAACATCGATATCTATCGGGCCTTGCTGCCAGAAGGAAGCCGAACTACATCCAACATTATATTACGACCAACATTGGCCGCCTGTTGGAGATTGACAAGCCGTGGTTGATCACGCTACAATTTCCAACTAATAATCTCGATCTTTATTCTTTATTCTGCCGAGACAGCCCGGACATCTCCTACACGACAGCTTTATAAACTAGGTAAGATCATAGCCTATCTCCCTCCTTAGACATGCTTGCCGTCATAATCGTGTAATTATATCCCTCTATCTGCTATTGGTTCTGGTTGGTATGCACGCAGCATGGTGGATCAGGTTTCATCAGGTTATGCCAAGTCATGTAATGCTATCCAGAGTTGTGGGAGCCCTTCTTCCTTTTCTTGGCGTCCCTCCATGCTATTCTGGTTATCTATTGCAGGACATCTTAGCTCGATGGTTCTATCTTCGTTTGTTTGTTTTGGATGAAGGCTGCCCTTATTGGCTACTAAAGCGAATTGTTTAGTTCAGATCCAAGGAACAATGCATTATCAGTCTTTAAACATACCCATAGAACAGTGTTCTTGGTTGGCCCTTGCGTTATAGCAAGTTCTTTCTGCTCCCTTCTTTGATATAGATTGTTGCAACTCATATTTGTGCGTCGTGTCTCGCACCTCAGACCAACTAACATGTATGCATCGAACAGGCAATCATCGCTTTCTTCTATCTCCACGTCAGCTTGTGCATCAGTACAACTGAACTCTTTACTATCCATAACCTGTACTGCTATCCTGTAGCCATCGAGGCACACGGTATTATCACACCAATTTTCTCTTCGCCCTCTCATAGTCAATATGTCCGTGGCATCGGTAGCGATGGACACGGTCCTCCAGCTACGGCAAGCTGAAGCCGACAGCCCTAGGACCGTTGTTGTCGACTGCGACACAGGTAACGGGTATGATGGCCGGTTAGGACTACGCATTTCCTCTATCTTCGTCATTCTGGTCGGTTCCTTTCTTGGCGCTGTGGTACCCATCATTTTGGCTCGTGGCTCTAAGATGAAGGTGAACGGCACCGCCTTTTTCATCGCGAAATACTTCGGTTCTGGTGTCATTATTGGAACGGCGTTCCTCCATTTGCTCGCCCCGGCCTTTGAAGCCTTGAACAACCCCTGTCTCCCTGACGGGCCCATCAAGCATTACGATTTCGCCGCTGCCATATCGCTGATTACCGTTTTTGTCATGTTTACTGTCGAGCTCCTGGTTAGTCGGTTCGACATCTTCGGTCACAGTCATGACGGCCCTGAAGGAGCGAACCACTCCACTACCATCCTACGCAAGGGGACTTCCGACGACGTCGAGGCGAACTCGAACGCGAGCACTGCTCCTGCTTCAGCAGTAAAGAGCGGGTTTCATGCCCCTGGGCTCCCGAATGACGTGAGCTACCCACCCGGCGGCCAGGACCACCTAGGCCACCACCGTGAACACGAGGATGATCACGTAGCGCTTGCCGCGCAAATGACGGCTATATTTATCCTCGAATTCGGCGTTGTCTTCCACAGCATCTTCATCGGTTTGACACTCGCTGTTGCTGGTGACGAATTCGATGTTCTCTATGTTGTTCTCGTCTTCCACCAGACGTTTGAGGGACTTGGTCTCGGCTCACGGCTGGCAAGTGCGCAATGGCCCAAGTCGAAGGCATGGTTGCCATATGTCCTTGGCCTCGGGTATGCCCTAAGTACCCCAATCTCCATCGCCATCGGCCTAGGTATTCGATCAACACTGCAGCCCGGAAGCGCCAATGCCACGCTCATCAACGGGATCTTTGACTCTATCAGTGCCGGCATTCTCATCTACACTGGTCTCGTGGAGCTCCTGGCCCACGAATTCATGTTCAACGAACACATGCGCAATGCCGGCCTCAAGGTACAGCTATTCGCTCTCGCCTGTGTGGCCCTCGGCACCGGCCTTATGGCTGTCTTAGCTGTCTGGGCTTAAACTCGACCAAGCCTTCACACGAAGCGAGATGTAGTTGGCTCAGTTTTCTTCGCAAATTTTTGCATGATTATGATACCACTTAGAACGATCTTCCTTATCCTTTTTCTCCCTCCGAGCTACTCGAAACGCCTTCGCATTTTCTTTACAACACGACAAGTATAGGGTCGGTCGGAGTTGGCGGCATAGTTTTTCAGCTGAAAAGAGACCCCTAAACTCTTGTTAAGCTCTCTCCATCCTTAGCTTGATGCAGTCGACAAGAGCTTCAAATCTAGGTTGTCGACCCATTTGAAGGCTCTAGTCACTCAGACATGTACGAATCGATTTAATGCACGTCAACGAAATGGAATTCACTCTCTTGTCTTTTTCAGTCTTGTTTTGTACATTAGATAGACATCAACCCGGGTATGGCGGGGTAGACAAATGAAGTCTCGTGGTATTTTTGCATATGCTGGCCTAGGCGACAAGTTGGAAGGGTTCAACCGAGCAAATTTTCTCGCAAGTTCCTATATGCCAATAAGCTAGATAAAACCATAGTTTGTGAATAGAGCCTATCAATCACTGCTACTCTCATGCCTGTTGTGACCTATATATAATTACCTTTTCTTGTCGGTGAAACGCTAAGTGGGCGGGAAGTATTCCTAAGGTTGATTTCCTTATGTATTATGTCTATATATACTAGAGATATTATTAGTGAAAACAGAGACCAAAGTTGGTCACATACTCTTAACCTATTCATAGTTAACTAAATTCCTCGTCGGCCCTTAGATTTCGGCAGACATGGGGAAGCAGAATTATAACATCATTTTCTTACAAATTTGAATTCCAAATAAACACACAGATAAAACCCCGAACTAGCCAGAAGCATTTCGTAGTTTATTTTGTTCCTATGGTCCAGCTATATGAAAGTTGTATCCCTCGCCTAGTTTCTTTTGTAGTCCCTTGCTCCTGATCTTCATCATTTCCTTTTTAGTATCTGCTCATCTTTTCTTCTTCTGATTGTCAATTTAATTTTGCTGGCAAGTAATCGTGATAAACCTTCGTGCTAATGTAGGCAAGACACCACCTCGATCCAATTTTTGTGTGTAAAATGCATAACAACCCTTTCCCATCGGGGAGACACTTATTTCCGTATGAACTTGGACTTGGACTCTCGAATGAGGAGCCTAAAATGTCTCCTGACAAGACATAAAAACAGCGTGCAAAGTAATGGTTGATAGATATATAGTTCCCAAGAGCAATAGTTCGTGCAAAGGGTAAGGGTTTTTCAGAAAGCACGGCCATTTGAAGCCTAGTGACGGCGACACGGCCGTAGAATTGAATATCGATTTTTCAAAACGGATTCATTGTCAATGCTCCTTGCGTGATGGCGGAATTCTTGCAATTTTGGTAAGCTACGACCCTGCCACCCGTTCGCTGCTCGGTGTTGAATATTCTGTAGCCTGGCACGAGGCAGCATCCTCGTAGGCTCGCGGTTGCGACGGTGAAGCTGGCGAGAGGATCGTCCTTTCTGGTGTCGTCGCTCAATCACTTCATATCCCACTTCCTCCACCTCTATCGTCTCTCGCAAGGCTTCGTATGCGGCTCGCGCATACGCTTGTCCACTATCAGCCGACGGGTGGTCAGGCGGGTGGTGAGGTGGGTGCTCTGGTGAGGATTCGGATAGAGGAGTTTGTTCGTGCTTTACGGGATCATGATCTTGGTCCTTTCTGGCAGCATTTGGAAAGCAGACCATTAATCCGTCCCCTAGGTCCTCCCACTCATTTAGACCGTCTTCTTTTGTAAATTTACTTGCTTCATCCGCATTTTCCTCGATTCTAGAAATTGAGGCGTGCCGAGACTTAGCAACTAATCGCCGGTTACTTGGTGAATCTATGTCCCAATTTGGCCCAATGTCCAGTGGCATTGAGTTTGGGCGGGAGACACGATCATAGCCTGGGAATTCGTATACGGGTGTCTTTTTTTTATACGAAGCTAACAGCTCTTGTGGATCGTCTGATGTCCATGGGAGAGGCTTTTCTCTCCAATACGATCCCGGCCGTCTTAAAATAGGCTGGCGTGCTGGCGTCGTTGGCTTTGGAGGGGTAGGATCTTCAGTGACGACGTCGCATAAGTCTGCTGCCGCCTCTGATTGCATGTCTTCCTCGCCATATTCAGAGTCTGTAAACACCTCGGCGACAACGTCCTCGCGCCTTTTCCCGTCGACTCGGACGTGAATAGGTCCGATCCCGTTAGAGCCAGAGACCATGAACAAGATACCCGTGTATTGTGAGACCCTGTTTAGAAATGAAGTGCATACGCGGCACGGCTCTGAGTCAATATTAATAAACACTACTCTCCGATCTCCAAGATTGGCGCCTTTTAGTCGCTTTAGTTGGGTAATAAGCCAGGTTTCTGGCTTATTGTTCAAATGGAATGCTTCTCGAACTAGTTGCACAACGTACCACTGTGGCGAATCGTTAGTTCGAAGATGCTTAACGAGAACTGTAGAATATATACTTACACATGCCAAGAGCACCTCAACATGACCGGCATGCGCTCGGCCACGATGCTCGTCGAGAATTGCACCACCAGCGGCGTCCCTTATACTTCCGGGGAACTTGAAATTGATTTGCTTCGCTAAATGGTCTATCAAACCCCGAGTTAGTAACGCAAATCTTTAGCAAATATCCTCTTGATGATTAGGGAGAAAAACTACTTGTGCAGAGGTAGTTTGCATGCTGATATTCAAAGGTTGGGAGCGTACGTAAGGCCAGGTAATTCCACTTTTTTGTTTCCAGACAACCCTCTTCGCGTTTTTGGCCAGTGGAGTAGCCAGAATGAGCAGCCATGAGTATTGTACCGCCATTCTTTACAGAAATAGTGCCAAGAGTCTTGGACTTATCCATTCTGATCCCAGTGTCAATTTCCAGGACCTTTCTGAACACTTGAATAAATGTTCCCTTTTTGGCTAGACTGTGTTCAAAATAACCGAGATCGCCGTATCCGTCGACCGAGGTGTTGTTCGGCGTGCTTCGTGCAGCTGGGGATATGCTGCTTGAATTTGAAGGCATATTCAACGCCTCGGCGCTCGGGACAGACACGGAATACCCGTCAGCGACGAAGTTTGCCATCTTGCCTGCTCCGAAAGGGAGATGGATGGAAGATAGACGGAGCTTCTGAAATTGCTACAGCTGTAAATATGTTAAACAATATGTGTTATTGCTCGTGACGGAGACTCGTAGACGGTACCTAGGTACGATGGAGTGGCGTTTGATAGTAGCGGGGTTATCTTGAGGCGTAGTTAATAAAACAGTACTTGGTAATATGGTAGGTCAGTTGTCAGGTGTAAGAACTAGAGGGGGAGAAGGTGGAAGTAAGTAGAAAGGGACATGGGCAACTACTATACCTTGCTCGAGTAAGTAACGATAGGCAGTGGCCAAGAGACAGTGTAGGCAGGTAGCTTAGTCGTGTCAATATAGGAGCGGGTAGGCACCAAGGCTGGTGGAGGGTACGTACAGACACCTCTCAGCTCTGAAATTGACAATGGATTATGAAGCAGCCTTCTAAGGACAAGAGATGTTGACCTTCTTTCGAACCAACTTGACTAGCCTGACTAGAAGAACGGATAAACAAATATTGTAGGATAGGTTAGTTAAAACCAAACAAGAAGAGAGTAACGATGTGAAATATGCCATAGATGTCAGAAGGGTGAAACTTAGTGCAATATTTCCTCTTTTTATAAGATAGAAGCATAGCTTGTTTTTTTTTAGTTCTTTGGGACGGCTGGGGTGATCGAGGCAGTTGTTGAACACGTCTATCGAAGAAGATGGGATAGGAAAGAGCCCTTAATGCTAAGTTGCACTCGTATAGGCAAGAGCCTGAACTATAGAGCTGGATATGACTTAACTAGGTAGCAGAGGAGACGTGGAAAATAGAAGGAGGACCTTGGGTTGTTATACTTACTGTCAGTCGTAGAAGACTACCTGTACCTTAGGTACCTAGTATGTAGCTAGAGGCGCGTACTTGTAACTTCACGTAGTATCGAGATGCATGACTGCTCAGCCACTCTACTACTAGGTAGCCATGGTGGGAGATGAATGGGTAGGTGACATTAATAAGAACTAGAGGTCTTTATTGTGCTGGCTATGTGAAGAAATAGAACTATGCTCCTTTAGGTACCTTCAGGTAGTAGAACTTAAAGAGGCAACAGGTAAAATAGATATCTGTATGTTTTTCATGGTCTCGTGGCGATCTGACCCCTAAGAAGCGGACGGCGCTACTAAAGACATTGAATTGAAGGGCTATTTGAGGGAAGAGACGTGCTATAGACGGGGCCTTAGGCTTATCTTCATCTAACTTTAGCTCGTATATGCTCGCGTATATATGGCTAACAAGGCGGCCCCCGGAGTGAATAGATGTGGTTGGTAGCGTTCATCTTTCATCGAGCCAGCATTATGCTGCCGGTTTGACGATAGGATTTGCGGGAATGAAGGATGGTCCTCTCTTTGTGATATCCTAATCATCCCTCCTTACACCAACCCCTACGATAGTAGAAGTGGTGAAAACAGCTGAGCGGTTAGGCGGTGATCCCACTTGCTCTAATTATAAGTAGGTCTAACATGAGCGCGCGGGGCTGCCTAGAGGCTCATGATGAATTCTGAGGAGAAACTAAAACGACGCTGTCGCCTAAGATGAAAGAATTTAGTCATAATGAGTTCTAGTTTAACTGTGCGGGGCATTCGATCGCCTACCTCGAACAAACAGCATTTCGGATTTTTTCGTGGTGGTCTATGCATGACGTAAGCATGTGTGATGAGACTACAGAGAGGCGACGAAGAGGCTCGCTCACCTTTATGTCTTCGTCCTCGTCGTCCTCGTCGACGGTGTAGATGGTCTCTACCACGTCACCTAGCACAAGATTCATGTGGCTATCGTAGGCCTAGAGAAGAGTTAGCAGGGAGGGAAAACCTGGTAAGTAAGGGGGCTCATAAGCGCACATATAAACGGCCTTTTAATTCTCGATCACCGCGGAGCTTTACAAAGACTACCTCGTCGAGTAGGAGACGCACAAGGTCTAGAGGTTCCGACACGGAGCCAGTGGGGCCTTCTTCGACTTCAGCCATGACGGTGAGTGAGTAATACTCTGTACAGTGTTGGAGTCGGGAGCCTTGGTGTTAGAGAGGTTGAGTATTTTTGCATGCCCTGACTTGGGTAGACTGGGTTCTCACTGGATTGTCGTAACCTAACTGATGTTCTTCATTGCTTGGCGGCAGTGAGGCACCTAGCAGCTTGGGCTGGGGCTGGTAACAGACAGGCATGCTGAAAGTAGGTAAAACTTGTGGATGTGGCTTGACGACTCCCCGACGAAGCTATGACCACCAAGCTGAGCTCAACCCAGTGTTACTTTGCAGTACAGTGGCACTGTACATACCTTATGTATATAGGTACCTGCCCCATACCTCCATGTACTACCCCATACCCACTATATTAGCACCTACTAAATCTAGCGCTCCCGGATGTATGTTAGAGTGAGCTCCTCACCTGGGCAGGCTCGAGGTACGCAGATGCATTGAGGTAAGGTATCTCTTGCCCGCAGTTGATATACACGACCTTTCTTTACCATTCTCATCACCACGCCACTGTGAACTACTTCTAATTCCCAATTTAGTGCCTTGCATGTGGCCACAGTTTCACATGACGGGATAACTCTCATTCGCCATGTTGCCGGCTGTTTTAGGAGCTGAGAATCGTGGCTATCGTGTTCTGCTTCAGCACGCGCCTCGAGGGACCCCCTCAAGCATCCTAACCCTACGGCTCTGTCGATATTTCCACGGGCATAAACCCAATATTTGCCGCCCTACCAGCCATATTCAGACCAAAAATCCCATAACAAGGCTTCGCTATGCTACGACGCATGGGCCCCCCTCGCTTCTCTCCCAGGATGCCGTTGCCTATGTGCAGTCACTGCTCGCACGTCCAGGTGCCATCACTTCCCACAGCCCTCGTTCTCTCAACCAATCTCATGGCTCCAACACTGCTGGTAGTGAAAGTATAGCCCCATGTGATTATAAGAATGATAGTCGTGTGGAACTGTTACAAAGGGCCCTATCATCGCTGCGGGAGGGAGATACCCGTAGCTTAGTGGTCCGATTAAATGTCATTGAGAAAATGACCCAGGAAGAGCTCCAGGGGGTTGTCGCCGCGATTCCCCGGACCACCTTCACCGAGATCTTCCGGGCTCTTGACCCGCTGCGTGTTCTTCGGGATTGCGATGCAGCCGACCAGTTCAACGTTCCGTTTGGCATGCACAGGCAGCTCTTTATGGAGTCAACCATCGATGACTGGGGTGTGCGAAGACTCTATATTCGCGTGATGCAGCGGCTTCTCATCCTCATGGCTGCGCTGAAAACTGCTGGCTATACATTGCACATGGAGGAGTACATTGTGCTAATCCGATGCGCCGGTGCGTGTTGCGACGCGTCCGGCGCCGGTGCGATTTGGAATGACATCTGCCGTGGACCAGCCCTTGTATGGCGAAATAGCGAGGTCTATACCGAATACATAAAGGCCCGATTCTTGACCGAGCCCTTGTACTCGAACTTCCAGAAGACGACGAGGATGGTAACACCGCGGAACTTACATCGGTCTCGTTTTCGTTTGCTCCCAGCCAGTGTTCAACGTTTGGATGGCCTACGCCTGCTCTATAGAGCAAAAAGGGGCTCGTTCGGCCTGAATAAAGACGTCGAGCATGTAGAGGAGCTAATGAGAGCGCTCCGAGGCCATGGCCCGGCAGTGAAACTCTTTATAACAGTCACACAAAGACATAGCTTTCGCCTGGATGAGGACCTCATTTGTACCGCTATGATTAGTCTAGCTCGTGCTGGCTTAATGCGCATGGTCGGAACCCATATCCTACAAGAATACTTCGGTATCAGGACACCACACCCCTTCCCTCTAGAACCAGGAGACGACCAACCGTTCCGCCAACTCCGGTTGAGCTCGGAACCTCCTCGCATCCAACCCACGGTCCGCCTCATGCGAACCATCGTGGAATCGTACGGCTCCAACGCAGAGATTGGCGTCGCCGTGCAATTGATCGAATACTTGCATAACACGCACCATATCCCGATACCGCGGGACGTCTGGGAAGATTTGCTGGAGTGGACGTACATCATGAGCACCCCCCCAGCGTCCACCGCGTGGGTAATAGCCAGGTTGTATGTCAAGGTCCCAAGCCCCCAGGCTGTAGAGATGATCTGGAATGCCATGACCTCCGACCCGTACAACCAGGAGCCCTCCTTTAAAAGTTACGACCTGCTGATCCGGTGTCTCATAGGCCGGTGCAGCGACGACCTGACCCCGGTCTTGTCGCGCATGAGGGAAGCCATCGCAATGTATGACAAGCAGTGCCAGGTATACGAGGGAGTCGCGTTGGAGTATATACAGCACCTGCGCCATCCGCGCGACAAGATCTCCACCAGCGCCATGACCCAACGCTTCGAGCGCGCGCGGTTCAAGAAGCAGCACATGTGGTACACCATCATGACATGGTGCCGCATGATCCTCAAGCGCATGCCGTTCTCCAAGGTCAGCCCCGTACCGAACCCGTTGATCCCGGCCTTCATCCGGGAATTCCGGCCGTTCCTCCGGAACCCGGTGGAGTACCTGACGCCGACGGGGCGCGTGCAGCTGTCCGATCCGCTCATCGAGACCTTTAGAGTCATACCGATCGGCGCGATCCAGCAGGTGGTTCCGATGAAGGACATGCAGGAGAATTGGGTCCGCAAGCGAATCAGCACCCCGAGAGTGATCGTCGTCTCGAGCCATTCTCTCGCCAGGTTCAGGTCGAGCAAGATGAGGGACCCCCTGCAGATCCTCGAGCCAGAGATGGACGCGTTTGTACACCTGAGTACTCATTCTCCGTCGCGCAAATCTCCGTCGCACAAACCTGCATTTCGATCGTTTCCCTTGTGAAACTGCATATTTTGATGTATTTTGAAATTGATATATACAAAATTCGTGGTTTAGACTAGATGAATCACCTAGATGAACATAGCTTAGTAGCTGGGTCTTGGCGTTCTATATACAATGATTATGGATAGTATGACCGGTATGAGCGATAACAGAAGTGGCTCTACTGATACCCTCTCATATAGATGTTATTTCTCCTGTTTGACATGTAAACCCCATAGCCTATTATTTATTTTATTTTATAATGCCTTTTTAAGATTCTTGATAGATCATGCCTTAACATGCTCAAGCTGCAGATCATTGATAACCATATACCGGCTCATCAATATCCAGCCCCAGCGGAACCACACCATCTGGCTCTTATGCGCCTGGGTCATAGCGCGGCGGGCGGTTCCGTAGGTCTCGCGACCGCCAAACAAGAAGCTCATGTTGACTAGGGTGCCGGGGTTGCCCTTGTCGCTCTTGCGACGGGCGTTTTCGCCGCGGAAGAGCACGGCGGCCATAGTGGTGCAGGCGTCGAAGAAGCCGGCGTACTTGCGCAGTATGCCGACCGAGGTGAGGGTGTAGAGGTCGACGGGCGACGCAAAGCCCGGCTTGCCCCTCAGGATCGTCGAGATGAAGGTGCGCGCGCCGTGGTAGAGAGAGACGTGGTTGGGGTGCGAGGACACGCCAGAGTCGTCGAAGGTTATGAGGACGTCGATGCCGGCGGTGGGCGCCTCGTCGCGGGGGGACGTGAAGAGGCGCGGCGCGAATGCGTTTCGGAGAAGCGCGGATATGCGATCTGACTTCCAGGTCGTAGTCATAGAATCGGGGAAGTCTCTGTTGGTTTTGCACATCTGGTTAACACTAGCAAGCAAGCTAGACGGCCTGAATTGGGCCATGGAGGGGATGGGAGAATACTCACGGGCTGTCAAGGACAAAGACGTCGTCTTCACTTTTCAGACCTAGGAGCATAGCGCTCTTGACCAGCTCGCGCTTGCGCGTCTCGCCCAGCCCATCGGCGTTCCCGGTGCTCAGACACAATATCTTGACATGGTTCCCGCTGCCGGGACGTGTTAAAGCGAGCACGGTGGGCGCGAAGAACATGGCCTCGTCGTCCGGGTGGGCGATGAGGAGGCATACTCTCTTGTTGAGCAGAGTCGGGAACCGCGCCTGTGTGGTGGAGCTGGTGTAGGTGTAGAGAAGCGGCAGCACGCCCAGCAGGATGACCGGGAAGCTAGCGACGGTGAGGAAATCCATAGTGTATGGACTGTCTGTCTGTCTCTGATATGACTAGGTATAGTGCCGTACGAAGAGAGGTCTCGCGCGACGCGGGGAGGGTCTTTTAATTGGGTTCAAAAGACGATGTGGTGACGACGGTTTCGGCTTCAAAATGGGGTGCGGAATTGGCTGCCCCTCACTTCACCGCTCCAAAGTGGCTACGTCACGCGATCACACGGACGGCTTGGTTGCAGCTTGTTACCAGCTCGTAGAAAGCGCACAGAAGGTCGATGGGGTTGTCGCAGCGTATATACGAGGTGCAGAAGGGGTAGAAAACAAGCAGGGCCTCCTACCCCTTCTCTTTCTCGTCTGGAGTCGGAGGATAGGTATCACGGGGGCGGGCTAAGAAGGAGGTTAGGTCTCAAGTGAAACGGAGACGAACCGGCGAATTTGTTAACATGGGCGTTTCGGAGCTAGGTACCTACCTACAGTAGGCTTGGCCACGCGACCCCGACACGGGAGCCAACCTACCCAAGTAGGGAAAGGTTAAAATATCAGTTTACGGGCTAGGGCCGATACCGATTCCGAAAAGAGAAACAGATAGGTATGTAGAACATGGAGATACATTTTACTATACTTAGAACGCCCAATCGAGGAGAGAGAAAAGAGAGAGAAAAACAGTCGACAGTAAAACATCACGATGGACTAATTATATTATAGTCCAACGAGAGAAGACGGCGACTTGTCGATAAAGTACCTTAGTGGCTGTCACTTCCATAAGTACATTCTTATGTACATAGGCAGGTATGTAGGCAAGTCCGTACCTGTGTACAGTGCTTAAATAAGTCCCGATAACCGATATGCAGGGTGGAGCTTACCTACCAGACAAGCTCGGGACCTGCATTATTTTAGCCTCTGCTATCTAACTATCTACATACTTAACTTGCTCTGTGTTAGACAGATCAACGTGAATATCCAAATATACTCGCTCCCAGATTATCTCGTATCTCATACACATCGATACCAACTTCATCAATCCAAATTAGCCTCGAAGCATCGTCCCAGTCGCGTAGTCGTTCCATACATATACACGCCCAACATGGTCCGGACACGGCGGGAGAAAAAGGCGGCCGCTGAGGTCAAACTTGCCCAACCCGACCGATCCGCGCCGTCCGAGCAGACATTGCTCGACATGGCCCTAGAGCGCAATCTCTTCGAGCAAGCCGATCAGCATCCCACCAATCGACGCAAAAGAGAGGAGGGCCATGACGATGCAGACGGCGACGGCGAGCTGTCCCCCACTGCCGAGAGGGTCATGGATGCTCTGCTCTGGACCGTGAGCCTAGCGATGCTGCATTTCACTCTTGACGTCCTGGTACAACACCAGTATGCTATGGAAATCGTGTGGCCGCAGATTGCGACACGTGCCTTGACCGCCCTCGCTGGTAAGACGCGACATGCCGTTGTACAGTGCCACGGCTGCCATCTGTTCGAAGCTGACCGTGACCTCGATAGTTTTCTTCGCCTTCTTCTACGTGCTCCATCCACACCCCTCATCCCCCGTCCTGCTTCCCGGTCTCCCCCTGCGATTCCAGGACCCTCTTCGACAGGCCATATTCTTCGTTGCGAGCACCGTCTCCGGTTGTTACCTGATCGATATATCCAATAACTACGGGTACTTGTACATTATGAAGCGCTCCCCGCCCCTGGGCTGTCTCTGGGTCTGGTCCGTCATTGAGCTCAATCTTGCCCCGGCCCTTGCCTCTCTAGCCATTGCTTGTGGATTCTTTTACCAGGGCGGGTATTCTCTACAGGGTCCAGTCTAAATATTGTGAATCGACTGTCGATACTATTGGGACGTCACCTTCTACTGCCGTAGTGATGAAGACTCCGAAGACGCTTTTGCCTCAATCCCCTAGGGTCGTCTATATTGCGAGGATTTTGCCAGATGGTCGGCCTCATCACGATTATCGTGCTCCCTGTACACCGTGTGATAAGGTACACCCTCTAATCAACGTGTCTCAGCTTTCTTGCTTTCCATAGTAGCCTCCAAATTCACTTCTTCGCTCGAAATCCTGGGCTCACCTACGAGATGTCAATTACGAGGTTCCAGGAAATACCATTTGGACGGAGTCATCTCTAGGTCCAGATTTTTCAAGGCGAGGATGCTGATTTGGGTAAACAGACCTTTGCAGCCAGGACTGCTTTTCAACACGCTCTAAGGCTAGCTCTAGGCTAAGCTTCGCTAGGCAGCCACGGCAACGTAAAGGGTCCATAATGTGCTCTGCTCTACAGGCGAAACCCTAAGACTATGCATTTGGAGCTCAGATCTTTCTCGAGTGCCAGGCCAAATAGGTAACTGTGTCCTAAAACCTAGGTTTGTGCTTAGCATCTAGTCGATCGCCAGCCTTCGCGGTCAGTTGTGCGAGTTATTCCGGCTCGGGTTTGTGCTGAACTGGCCATGTTCTGACCTGGAACTATCTTGAGCCAATTTCGTGCAGATCTATGATATACACGTATGCTGCAGCGAGAATGGCCATCGCAAAAGTGAAGACACTCAACAACATTAGCTGTGTCGACAAGGGAATCTATTCGTATTATCTATCCACCAATAGCCTACCATATACCTTAAAGGATCTAGTCCTTTGGCTCTCTGGGTACAACTGGGGATGTATCTTTCGGTATCAGTTCGTCCGTCATAGGCTTACTCCATAGAGTAGGGCCTCCTGCACAGTGGCTACAGGATCAATCTATCACACTCCACTAGACGACAAATGAGCTACTTGAATAAATCTGGATATCTTGACTACAAAGTATATATGCTGCGGCTTTTAGAGAGCCTTTTCAAGCACCTCATTTGAAAACAGCATGTAACTCATATATACATGTATTCTAGGCTATGAGTTATTCCGAGAGCCTATGTTAGTTGCCTGCTTAGCTATCAGCCGCAATGCTTAGTTGCTCGTCTGTCCTCTCCATATCCGAAATGGTCAATCCTCACGACCCAATTACATGGACTTCGTCTGTCTCCCTCGATACTCTCTTGCCTATCTATCTAGTACTAGAAGGTTGCTGCTAGCTCAACGCAATGTGAGTCAGTGATATGATTAAACCCGTGCCTCATTTCTCTAGTCTAACACTAATATCGACGTCGCTTAGACGACCAAAAAGTAGTGGGATACTGCCTGCCCCCTCACTGTCTCTTGGTGATACTAATAATGCGGAATAATCTAGGACAATATGATTATTCGTGTAGCGTCATGGGCAGGTCTATAGCACTGCTTCAGAGGCCTGCTAAACTTGGTAAGCCACAAGATATGAAGAAGTATGATAGAGCGTTTTCAGTATCATCATCCCATAAACAACAGCTAAGAGTGAATCTTCTTTGTACCGACACGTATTAAAGATACGTACATTAGGTAAACAAGGCACATATGTGCATACCTACATGTATACATGTAGTAGGTAGTCGGGAGAGCATCTAAGTAAACGCAGTTGCCTTACTAGGTACCTTACGTATGTACTGTACCCTAAGTTGTTGTGCTTCCATCATACCCCCGAGAAACTGAGGAGGGAAACTGCTGTCTATGACCCAAAGAAGTGGTTCACATGCTACCTCGACTTCATACCGACAACCACTCTTCATCACAACAAACACCTGAGCGGCTCAACCTAGGTACAACCTACAACCCCCCTCTAAAATCCCTATAACTCTGCAGTTCGGTTTACAACCATTCTCTTCTTCGGTTAGAAAACAAGTCGATGCATTGTTGTTCACGAAGCGAATTCTTTGACGCAAGCACAGCAGAGCACGCTAAACATAGTTATCATATCCTCGACGCTTCAGCCTACCACACTCTTCACTCGCGTTTGCGATTTTCACTCGACGTCCTCATACAATCCGAGAAAACCATTCCGTCTTGTTGGCCTGTTGGTCTATCTCACATACACTTTTCTGCTTCTGTCACCTAACTCCTACGCGTATCCTTCCTTCCTTACCTCTAAGGTCAGCGCCACATAACCAAACATTCATTCTCAACACCCGCAGAACAGGTATCTGCATCATACCAAGTATATACCCAAATACTGCCATCTCCTAACCAGAGTTGATCGGCACTAAAACAAAATCCCGATCCTTCTTACTTTATTGAAGCCTGACTCTTCGTTAGCCATCGAGGTATGGTCCCCCACATACATTATCACCATACAGCCTGAGCCGTCTGCTAATCGTGATTCCGCTAACTTGTAGTAGTTGTTGTCTACATCGGTCTTGGTAGTCATCATGAACAACGGCAAGGAGTACAAACCTTATACCACCCCTTACACCGGCACTGGTGCTGTTAAGACAGAGCAAGGATGGGTCAACTCCCGCGACCTCGGTGCCCCGGGTGCGGCCTCTGGTCCTGGAAAACGTCGCGACAGCGGTCCTCCTGTTCCACCCTTCCACCACGCTGAACTTACCACCACCAACGTCGCGCCTCCACCCGGCCACGAGAACCCCGAAAATACTGTTGACCATCGCGGCCGACGAAGCCTGAGCCTGAGCTCTCGCACTCCACGCTCTGGGCCCATCAGCCAGAATAACAGAGACATCAAGTGGATTAGGGGGCCCAATGGCATCGGTTTCGACCTGCCTAAGCACCACGAGGATCTCTCCAGCATGTCTAACAGAGACATTGCTCTCAAGATTGGCCTGCTCCACATTAAGAAAGGAAGCATTCACGAAGACATGCACCAGGCTGCAACCAACCGGGATATCCTGTCCCGCGAGCCCCACGAGCAATTCAAGTTTCGCAACGACAACGCCCGACAGCTCAGCGAGGTCGAGGGAGCCATCCGCGCCTGGGAAGAGGTCCAGGCCACCCGCGCAGAGAATATTCCCAACCCCGGCCTCGTGGACATGCTGATGATTAGCCAGGACTACTACGAGAAGGAGGAGTGCAAAGATCAGCAACCTGCTCCTGGCAAGGACTGTTGTCCGTCGTCTAGTGTTGGTCTTGAAGGCAAGAAGAAGAAGAGCAAACGGAGCACTGACTCATAGTTGGTGAGGTTTCAGTCGATAAACCGTGCTCACCATGACGCCCAGGTACGTTAGTCGTAGGGTACTAGTTGAACATCTTCTCGTTGTTCTTCTTCTCTCGTGAACCACTCCATTGACCATAAATGTGAATTAGGTTGATGGGTAACTCATTACCATTATCACTCTCTGTCTCCCGCCGAGCTTCTTAACTAGTATGTACTAGTATGCATCAGGCTTCTTAGACCTGATCATTTTCTCTCGGTGTCCATGCATGAACTACGGAATATATGAAGAAAGGCCTGTGACCTGAATCCGCCAGCTTCTCTGCTACAGGGTAGCATCAGATAAGTCTATAGTTAATTGATACCTGCCAGGCCTTTAAGGAAGGTCCTGGCAAATTTCTAGCACAACCTCAGTGCCTATCCTTCCGTAATATTGTCTATTCCTACACATACGTTGCATCTTGACTGCTCCTAAACTGCTATGTTCCCACGAGAGGAAAGAGTATTTTCAAAATTGGTATTCTAGACTAGCTAATAACTAGGGAATACCATCAGAGTACTATCACTGTTTCACAGCAAGCTCCCGAATCGCTATACCGTAGAAAATTATTCACTTGTGTGTTTTATAATCCAGTGTCTCCCAACCTACGCAGGCCAAACCCCCTACCCTTTGCCAACACCAGTCCAGTAGACAAGCCGCCAAGGCGGTACATCAACCGCACCAAAAACGAGCCCCAGTATCATTAATTACACATGGAGTAAATAGTTAAGCTTTAGATGTTTTCTTTGAACAATTAGCGTTTTGCAGTCTTTCTCCTCTTTTGCCCTTGCCATTGTATAGTTTTACATGCAATTAGAGAAAAGGAAAGCATGATATCTACAACTATCATTCATAACACGTCAATACCTAGGTATCTAGGTAGTTATGGAAAATTGTTTATTAAGTAATTAGTTGACTGCTTGTTAGTCGAGGCTCTGCAGAGGACCCAGGTTGCCTTGCTTATCTGAGGTACTTGGCCAGGTAACCAGCTAGACGAACAAACAACAACAGTGAATGAACCATTATTAAAAGTAGTGGGTTTCAATTACAACAGTGAATGAACTACCTACTTCTAAAAGCAGTGGGTTTCAATTATAACCTGCATGACACAAACTCTCAGCTACATACATCTTACATTACGAGGAAAGACGGTGCGGTAGATATCTCTTCACACAAGACTTTCTAGGTTAGATACATCTGGAGGCGAGCAGTCAGTCATCCATCTACCACGCTTGCATTGCATTCATCTACCGACAACATGCCTGACGAGCCTCGTGGTGGTAGTGGTGGTCATCCCGACAACGAGCCACCAACTGTCCCATTCCAGCAACTCAACATGTCATCAACTCCCGATGAGTTACCAGCTTCGCCCACATCTTCGCCGGCCATGCGAGAGTTCATCTCCCCTGGTCAAGTACCCTCTTCTCAGACCCTTCCCACCTGTCGTCCTGCTGTGTTTACTCCAGCAGCACCTGTTTTAACCGGTGAAAGTCACGGGAAGAGACCACTGACGTCCGAAAACAACTTACTAGCGAGACAGCTCCAGTTGCTAAAGCGCACTCCCGACAAAATGCTCAGCGAACTCGAGTCAACTCCTCTGTTTACGCGCCCTGTTCTGCTCCACGCACAAGCCCTTGACAAGTTACGGTTTCTCCGCCCCGGTGACAAAGAGCCGTTCTCCCAATACGGGCTCATCGGCGAGAGTGCAGATGCTATTACACCGTCGGGTGGGAAGAGCACCGTTGCAGACCCGAGCGTCTTCTATAATGTCGCTACTCCATCGAGTACCTTTATCTGCGGGAGTCAGGGCTCCGGCAAGAGTCACACCCTGTCCTGTCTCCTGGAGAGTTGTCTGCTTCCCAGCCGTATCGGCAAGCTGCCGCGACCACTTACCGGCCTTGTCTTCCACTACGATCCCAACATCTCAGATGCAGGTTCCAGGCCATGTGAAGCAGCCTTTATATCCTCTCACCCCGATGCCAAGGTCCGCGTGCTATGCCCGTCAACCAACATTCGGAACATGAAGGTATAGATAACTAGTAGCCCCGATATTCAGCCCGAGACTGAACTTTAATTGCTAACACAATCATATACTAGGAGACGTACGCTTGTCTGCCTAATGTCAAGGTCGAGGAGTTGCGTCTTGGCGACACTAGCCTAAACAATATGCGCATGCTTGCCCTCTTGGGTGCAAGCGCTATGGGGGAAAGCCGTCACATTGTGCAGAGCGTCCTCAGAGATCTTGACATCGAACGGCAGCATCACGGGGGTAACCCTCACTTTAACTATAAGAGATTCCGGCACAAACTCGAGGCCGAGAATATGAGTACAGAGCTACGCGCTCCACTCCAACAGCGCCTCGACACCTTAGAGACTTTCCTGGCCACTCAGCATGTCGGTGGTTACAACCCTTTTATAACGGGGACAAGGGAGACAACGGAGAATAGCTGGATCCCAGAGGTATTACATGATATCCCCCCTCTGTTCACTCAAGCATACCGTCTTCGCTTTTGGGGCAAACGCAGATACTAACAGCCTACTAGAATGGTCAACTGACGATAGTCGATCTATCTTGCCCCTGTGTCACACCCGAGATGGCTTGTTCTCTCTTCCATATTTGGTCAGTCCTTTGGCATTTAAATTCCCCCCACCCCCGCCCTTCCATTCGGGTTTAATTACTATAGGCCCTTGAAAGCTAGTCAGTTCTACCTATCATATAATTCCACTAACCTTATATGCCATCACAGTCTCGTCTTTTGCCTATCGCAAAACACCACGATCGGCCAAGTCATTGCCCTAGACAATGCTCATAAATACATGAACGACTCCGTCGAATCCCAAACCCTTACCGGAGCCCTGCTAGGCACCATCCACCGGCAGAGACACTGTGGCACAAGAGTCATCATCTCCACGCAAGAGCCTACGATCTCACACAAGTTCCTGGATCTCTGCAGCATGACCATCGTGCACCGCTTCACGTCTCCAGACTGGCTGCCCGTGCTCGAGGGTCACCTAGCGGGCATCTCGACGCCGTTGAGGACAGCCCGCGGCCAAGGTTTGGATGGCGAAGAAGCAGAATATGAGTATGAGGGACTCAAGGGTATCGAGATCACCGGTGATGCCACGCAAGAGCTGTTCTCGCAGATCGCCAAGCTACGCACCGGCGAAGCCCTCGTGTTCGCCCCGACTGCCGTCATTGGGCTGAAGAGACGAACGAACGGGCCGGAAGGAGATGTCGCCGGCGTCACTCCCAGACAGCTAGCGGGCGGCGTGCTCCGCATTGTTGTCAGAGAGCAGATCACGGAGGGTGGAGGCAAGAGCACCATGGCTTCCTGATTCTTCACACCAGGGTTCGGAAATCAATGCTTGATTTGCACGGTAAGGGTATAGATAGGTACCGCTAGTGCTTTGTAAGATGTAAGATGGGAAGTCACCTTTCCACGGATTACGGCGTTTGTGTTTCAGAGGGACAGCTCAGTTCACGGGACAAGGAGGATTATTGCTTGTACGATATAAGCAACGAGGAGAAGTACTTCCTCTTTTGTAGTAATATAGTCGTATGCACACATATATTTCTTCTGTGACTACTTCTACGTTAGAGAAGAAAAAGGGGGTACGATAAACATGTCGATTAGGTACCTATATTATGTGCGTAGGATCTTGCAGGGTCTTACATGGTATCCAAAATCACATAACATCAATCTCTAGTCTACCGCGGCTATTAAAGGTGATGGTAGAGATGGCTCACACGACAAGTCGAGAAGCGTACGTTTCATCACTCATTCTGTATCGTTTATAATAATAACATTTATTTTAGCTGTATACGTAGTAATAACTTGGTCTTGCCAATATAACTTGAGTTCTACTCTTGCTAAACATAGGTAAGTATTCCTCATAAGTCCGTCTTCTTTATCTTCAGCCATGGTTGTCTACTGTCCATCCCCAACTGCATAGACATGAACATTCTCCAATATGGTTGCGGCATCTTTTCAGTCGCTCCTTTGCCCGTTCTCCACGTCGCCAACTGGCCCCGCGTCTTTCGCTGCCTGGATGACCGGTTGCTCCGCCTTGAGTCGCGCAAATGTCTTCTCAGCATCCCATACCCAAGGGGAAGGACTGGCGAATAGCATATCCATTTCTTCTAGAGTCCGTTGGTTTGTCTCGGGATACAGGGCCCATACAATCGGTATCGATATAATGTTGGCGACACCGAAGATATGAAGCGTTGTTGCTCCAATTCCTATAGCACATCAGGTAAGTTCCCATCTCTCATACGGGCAGACTGAACTTACTTTGGAATAGAACAGGACAAAGAAGTGTTAGCCATCCGTTGCCAATACTCCAACCAACGACACCCCATGCATTTCCCTGCGAACGGACGTGGAGTGGGAATATTTCGGCCGGATATAGCCAGGGAACCGTGAGCCATGTTGCTCCGAATACCGAGGTAAATATAAACACAAAGGAGGCTGCTGCCGCGCCGTAAGAGCTGGCTTTGTCAGTGTCGCCATTACGGGAGGCATTCTCACCAAGTTGAGAGAACGCCCCGGCGAGGAACATCTGGAGACGGATATAATTAGTGAATGTTGCCCGTACGCATAATCATCACGGGACTGAAATGCTCCCATGCAACGCGCCCATTATTCTACTTACAGCTACGCCCTGAGCAGCAGAGCCCCACCACAACGTCCAGCGACGACCGATGCGGTCCAACGTGAAGACGCAGATGAGAGTGGCGAACGCGTAGAAGATGTTGTTCAGCCCGCTAATCCACTGGCTCTTCTGGGAGCCGAAGCCGGCGACGCGGAAGATGGTGGGCGCGTAGACGGTGACGCCGGCGATGCCCACCCACTCCTGCAGGATCTGCAGCCATATGACCAGCTGGACGCGCCGCGCCGTGTGCAGGTTCCCGGAGCCGACGCCGAAGAACATGTGCAGGTACGAGGTCTTGCTCGACTCCCGGCTCTCCTCGCCGATGACGTTGCGGATCTCTTGGTACTCGATGTTGGCGCGGGCCAGGTCGTCGCCCGTGGATCCGCGGAGGCGGCGGAGGATGTATTGGGCTTCGTCGTCCCGGCCAGCTTTCACGAGATATCGCGGCGATTCGGGGAAGAACCAGACTGAGCCGAAGAGTACGAGGAGCGGTATGATCTTCCCAGATCTACATGTCAGTAAAGTATAACTAACTATAAATACCAGACCCAAGGGGTTAGAGTTAAGGAATTAGGGTCTACGCCTGTTGCTCTCGGGCTAAACAGATGGTCTATAGCGTCTGCGTACCTGAAATGCGAGGGGAAACCGCCACCGAAATGCAGTCTCTCCATTGTCAACTTGGAGAGAAATATGTCAGAAGCGGTCTTTAACTAATCATGCCACCACTCACTATACGATAGCCCAAATTCGAGCCAGTAAGCCACCACGACGCCGAAAATGTTCAGTGTGAATTCGATAGCGATGAATTGCCCTCTCGAAGTGTGCTCAGCCGTCTCTGTAGCCCTGCAAACTAGTTGATCAGAGAAACTATGCTTGTACGAAGGGAGCGCTCGAGTCTGCTCACCAGACAGGAACGACGGCATTCAGGATGCCCGTTCCAATTCCGTTGACTACTCGAGCTGTGTGTCGATTTAGTTCTGAATTCCCGCAGCCATATTCTGAATTACTCACAGCCAATCATCCAATTGCTATTCATAGCCGCCGTCTGCAGGGAGGCTCCAAAGATCGCCCATCCAGCTCCAACCGCAATGGTCTTAATTCTACCAATCTTGTCTCCAATCCAGCCTCCGAGTAGACAGCCGAACAACGTCCCTAGGTAATAGACGGAAATGATGCCGCCTTGGAGTAACGTATTCGTTATGACGGGGTCCCCAGTCTCTTCATCGACATAACCGAGGCCCATCGTGTCAATATAGTTTTTCGCATTATTGACGCCGCCCATCACACCTAGAATGCGCCCATGTTAAGTTCCCTATCTTGGAAATGAGATGGCAGCGGCAGCGCAGTGAAATACCTTGATCATAGCCGAAGAAGAAGATAGACAGCGCGGCAAGGGAGTTGATGGCTATCAGAAGCCCTCGCTTCTCGAGGACATTGGCCACGTTCAAGCCCGGCACGCGGTCCATCTTTGCTTCTCGTTTACTATCTAATTTGATCCTCAAGTCGCGGCTTATTTAGCAATATCGGGCTCCCTCTCCTTTACCAGAGGAACTAAGAGGCTAACTTTTGACAAATGGTCCTTGAAGATCCACGTCTTCAAATAGAATTAATTAAAGACGAGACGAATTCGGTGTGAATTGTGTATAGTATGTACTATCAGCTTTCTTAACGAAAGAATAAACGATCATCAAGATAGCTGCCTCTCATCGGTATACCGGCAAGGGGAATGAATTCGAACCCATCGTTCAACTCGGTGCCGGGGTCTTCAATTAGTACCCATGCAAGTACTTTACGTCATATGTATGGTGCGGGGGACAGCGTACAAAGCATGAGGAGGTGGGAGATTCTACTTCTTTCTAGCATTAGATTGAGAGCTCTTCTCTGCTAGACAAAGCCTAACTTAAATCTATTCGAGAGACCCTCTCGACATAATACCATCAAGGGTGATGAATCCCGGCATTGCGCTCTCGTTGTGAATTTCGAGGTAGAATTCCGAATCCTACCTAGGTAGTGAATAAATGTCGAAAGTGAAAGACAATACAGCACCATGGTTCTGGTGTGCAAGCCCCATGCTATCACCCCTGGCTAAGCTTTTCCATCTAGATAGTAGCATGTAGATCTTTAGATAGAAGCTAACAGAATCGGGGGTATCTACTGCGTATCTAGCTCGCCGGCAGTTAGACGCAGCGGAGACTTTGCCTCCTAATCAGAAATCATCGTTGTCAAGTCTCGGCCTGCGGACGAAATCACGCCGAGGTACTGTCTTTCACAAACACCTACTATTTGGATGCCAGGGGGCAATACTGTAGATAGTTGCTAACATTAGCGACATTTCCCTTCGGATTAGTGTAAACATCAATTCCGAGCAAGAATGAGCAAATTGTTTGTGATTATGTTTGTATTCGGGGTTTCGGGTTCTTTTGTTGATGAATTGAATTCTAGATGCTTAATTGCTCTGCCCTCAAACGCCATGCTCCCAAGACCGCCCAGCAAGGAAAAGTCAGTGCTCATCGACCCAGGGAGCTTCCAGCAGTTCCATCGAGCATTCGATTTGTCCCATAATGGGAACCTGCCCTCGTATATTCTGTGTCGATCATTATCCGACATTCGTAGATGCCGCTAGACGAAGTACTCTATGCATGCCTGCCCAACACAATCGACATCTCTAGGTAAAGATCCGATTTTCGATGTATATGTAATAGATGATACTGCATAGACCGGATGATTATTTCATCTCTTTGCGATCCGTTCTTTCTCTAACGGCGAGGGTTATCTCTCGGTATAACTACAATTCATACAGTTTAGTAGAAGTCCATCATTAGGCGGGACACACGAGTCGCACACACTCACTCTCAAAGATGGCGCTGTAAGACATTATCTATTCTAATAGAATAGATCGCGTCTAGGCTGCCGCTTCGCCTTCGGCGGCGTTGAATCCTATAGCTCCATCACCGACTACCAGCGCAGGAGAATAGGCGCCAAGATTGATGTTGAGCGGAGCAGCAACAGCGACAGCCGCGAAAACAGCTAAAACAAGGGTTGTGATGGACTTCATTGTGTATGTGTTTGTGATGTAGGAGGTGATTGAACCGATAGAGTCGCTCGAAGTAGTATAATAAATAAAGTTGCTCGATATAGGCGAAGAATTTAGCTGGTGCACCAGTGCACAAGAAAAGAAAAGAAACGAAGACGGTCAATTTCACGTAAAGAGTGAGATATACGAATTAGCCAGGTTCAATACATGAGGCGAGCAGGCAAGCTTTATGCATACAAACTCAGCTCTATTCTATCTAGGCTTTCCGGTTCATTTGGGAGATAGGTATGTTACAGAAATGCCGAGCCGTTACGAAAAGGTCGTCGAGACGTGTGATGGTCGAGTCGCCAAGAGTCGCCAAGGGCGTCGTCGCTTTGGCCAAGACGTCGGACCACTTGGTATTGAGTCAAGATATCGCCAGCACCTATCTACAGTATACTAATCTAGTCAATTATCACCAGCTAGACGAAAATATATAGGCATTTTCACCTATATGAGTTTTGGCCTTTTGGGGGGGACGTAAACTAGACGCTTGGCGACCTCGGACATCTCATTAACCTACAGTCATCAACCTAGCGTTGTATCACCGAATAATCTACCCAAAAATTCAGCGCCATTTATAAGTTGCATAATTTACGTTTTATGATAGATAATCGAAGCCCTGCGACATAACGAGTGCCTCTGATTTATTCTAATGACTATAGTAGATTACTCCATAGAGCCTGCTAGTGACCATCTCATAACTAGCCTTAGTGGCGTCAGGTCACATGAAGTCTCTCACACTTACATAGTTATCGCAGAGTGCGCACTATTGCCTATGAGAGCTATCTATCTAGTAGGCATTTTGAAACAGCCTATCTCCTTGTATAACGGAATCAACATAGCGAGGTAGGTTTGAATGATGGCGTGGCGGCGTAGATCCGGAGGCCAAGCTGTGTCAGAAGCAAACTTGGCTGTGTTTCATAGACACCGAGATTTAACACAAACAGTAGCCCGCGAGGTTGATACATACTACCCACCACCAGTAAAGATGGGTCCTGTCCTAATACCTTGGCTTTCGTGTTTGTATTATGATCTATTATCTAATTGCCACTCGCACTGGCCCCTCACCTTGGCATGGTGCGCAGATTAATGATATGTGTAGGTATCCCAATAAACGCTTGAATGGAGCGACCGGGGCTCAACATTGTACTCTCCTGCCTAGATCATGTAGTTCATCCGGACGTAAATATAACGAGATGGCCTGAATTATCATCTTCAAAAGTATCGTATAGCTAATTATATCTCCATCATAATTCCTTCGTAACATTCAGCAGCCCCCCAACAACGGTAAATGCATCGCGTAGATGGAATCTACCATTCCCGCCGTCAATGCTTCTCCCAGGCCGTCTTCTCTGGTTACTTTTTCTTGCCCATCGATCAAGCCTGACTACCATCGCTGCAATGACCTGTGAGACTAGTATGCCTAGCGATAGCATGAGGGTAGTTAACCACTCATTAATGTCAATCGTGAGCAACGCCGCGGTTATCTTTTATACGCAATTCACGATAGGTCAACTCCGTAAGTCGGCAAACAGTGAGTGAATCGCCATCTTCTGCCATAGTCGCTTATGAAGGGGAGAAGGGGTTTAGTAAGAGTCGTTCTGTTCGTTATTTTGCCGCAAGCGTATATGTGGCATGGCGACCAGAGATACTCGACGATGTAAGGGAGGCTCTAATCTCTACCAGCTGCTTTCTGATTCCTCATCGCCTACAGCTTTGTAGATATTGTATGCATGCGGTGGACGGAGCATCATTCAGTGCTTGTTTTCGTACCGAGGTATTAAACTAAGCCTTCTCCAGCCTAGTAGCCTACCAGATCCCACTACCATCACCCAATTGTATTGGCTTTGCAGCATGCTGGGTTAGTAACATACAACGACGGTCGGCGATAAGTGGTTTTCCGCTAATCCGTTAGTCAATTGAACATACAGGTTTCTTCGTAATTTGCTTTGTTTAATTACCTACTTTTTCTATCGCCTAAGACCCTCTAAAACTGCTATATTTGTAGGGGACCTAGTTGCACACATTACTAGGCGTAACGTACTGTTACACGTTGAAGGTCTGGTATGGCCAGAAGTCAGGTCTAGCTGGAAGGACAAATGTAACATACAACTACCGGTTTTATAAGGCTGCTGAATAAGCCAACTACCCAACCAGACCTTCTGCATAGACTTGACCTTCTAGTTAGACTTAATTTGTGTATTTAAATAAGTGCTATTCTTATAAAACAGCATCAGATGAGGCGGTTTCTGAAGCGACAGAGGGGTTGCACGGGCTGAGGTATTACAGCACTGTTGGTGGAGGGTTTCGTTGTTTTTGCTTGTCTAGGTTTTTCGCAAGTGCTGTGAAAAGTGAGACTTTTAACCAGTATTGAAATCTAACACGCACGAGCGACTGGCCTGCCCGCTTGTTAATGGTGGCGGGATACAAACTAAACAAAGATGAATTAGGAAAAAAACAAATATAAAACATACAACACCGGTGATTCGGTCGTCGTCGTCGACCCAACTACTCATAGGACTTGGATTCAAGAGCAATCTTTGCGTCAAAAGTCGCTACCTTCATACAGGAGAAAGTGTATACAGAGGCAGATAAGGTTTGTGGTTTGTGGACGAACCAAATGATGCCTGCTAAGTGTGTGGTCATTGGATGCTTAGAGCGATATGTTGTAAGAGTGAGATTCGAAATATGATAGCTTAGGTTTCGGCCATTCCTCTTTTAAGCCCCCCCGCCGAATGTGTAACACCCTGAATCGCTGGTTTGTTGTATAGCCGGCGGCTATCTATGTAGCCGTACGACCTGCAGGTGCAACCTGCGGTTAGATCGCGTTTGCTATAGTGCAGAGCTACCTGCTTTTTTACAAGCCGCCTATTTTATTGCTATTTCTTAAATATGTATAAAAAATATTATTTGTATAATTATATATTATACATTATATAAATAAAGCAATAACGAAGGCTTAAACCGTTAATTAAGCAATAATATATTAACTTATACATCATTTGCAAATTTAGAAATTAAAAACTAAAAACGAAAGTGGGGAAAAAATAGTTTTGTCGATATTTGTCACATGACCCACAGGTTAGTAACTTACTATAAGTTACTATAAATAGTAGTTTATATATAATAGCTATAGTATAAGTTATTTTAACTATTATAACTTTTTATAAACTAAATATAAAAATTATTAGATTTTTTTTATTTATTGTTATAATTAATAGCTAATAATTGTTTTATTAATTAGTTTTTTATTAAGTTATTAACGTTTAATACAGTGTTTATTTATATGTTTTTTTAGCTTTTTTTTATTTAAATAGATTTTTTTTTATTAGAATTATTATTATTATTATTATTAACATATTTAAATAAATTGTTATTTTAATTAAATAATTAATTTAAAGCATTCTTTTTTTTTTTTAATTGTAAAAATAAATAACAGTATTAATATTAGCAATAAATTCTACTAAAAAACTTTTAATAGCAATTGTTAAAAATATATTTAAATATTAATTTCTATTATATCATTTTTTTATTTTTACTATATTTAACTATAATATTTAATTTTGTTTTAGTTATAATATTGTTTATTTAAATGTTTTTATAAAATATATAGTTATTAAACTATTAACTTTATTGATTTATTTATATTTAATATTTTTATATAGATTTTATTGATTTTTAAAACTTTTGTTATATTAAATTAGTTACTTTTTTTTTAGTACTTATTTTTGAGAAAATTTATAATGTTATATTTTATTTTTTTAAATAAGTTAAATTTTATATAAAGTTTTACAACTTTTTTAAAAACTAAAAAAAATAGTTTAATTTTGTTTTTATATTTAATATTAAATTATTTATATTTATTTTTTAATTTATATTTTTTACATTTAAATCTTATATTTTTACTGACTTTTTAATATTTATTTTTTAAAATTATACTTTTAACTTTTTAGTATTTATTTTAATAGCTATATTATTAAAACAAATACTAGCTATATTATTAAATTTTTTTAACTTTTTTTCTTTGTTTATTAAATAATTTTTATTTTTTATATTAAACTTTAAATTTTAAAACTTTAAAAAATTATTTAATTTTAATTTAGTTTAATTTAATATTATTTATTATTTGTTTTTTTTTATAATTAAACTTTTTATATTTTAGTTAAAACTATTAAACTTTATATTTATATTTAAGTTTTATTTTTTTTAACTTATAATAATATAGCTTATATTTATAGCTAATATAATAAATTTTATTGTAACAATTTTTAAATATTATAAAATAAATATTACTAAAGTTATTATTAAAATAATTATATAAATTTAAATAAAATTTTTTAGTTTTATTTTTAATAGCAGTATTTTTAAGCTAAACAATATTAGATTTTTTAATTTATTTTTTAAAAACTATAATAGATTTAAAATAATAATATTAAAAAAACAAACTATTTATATAAATATATAAATATTTATAAATTAGCTAATATATTTAGTTATAATTTAAAAAAAAAACAAAGTTAAAGCTATATAAATTATATATTTTTAAGGTATAGTTTTAATATAATATATAACTAAGCTTTTTAATTTTAAAAAAGCTGGTTTTATAACAAGTAATATTATATTAATTTATATTATATTGTAGACTTAGTTTAAAAAAAATTACAGTAATATTTTATAAAGTTTATAAAAGTTTAAGTTTATTATATACAATTTTTAACAAAAAAAAACTCTATAGCTATTTATTTAAACTATAATATATAACGTTAAATTTTATAACTATTTTATTAAAAATTAGCTTTTAGCAATATTTAAAGCTTTTGATTTTAAAATTTAATATTAATTAATTAAACTAACAGAAATAACAACTTTAAATATATTTTTTAAAAAAGTTAACAATTGAAAAAGCGTTTTTATAAATAAAGTATATTAATTATTTTATTAAATATTTAAATAACAACTATAGCTATAGATTTTTATTTATTATAATAAATAATAAAACTTTTATTATTTTTATAACTAATTTTTTTTTAGTTAATTTTTTTTACTATATAGTTAATAAATTAATTAATTATAATATTAAAGAAATTATTAAAATAAAAAAAAATATCGCAAAAGATATTAAAATTTTTAAAAAAATCGTTAAAACTAATATTTATATCGTTAAAATTAAAAAAATCTTTTTATACCTTTTTAAAAAAATTAAACTTTTAAATTTCAACTTTTATTTTAATAACAGTTTAAGTAGAACTTTTTTAATATATTATATTTATAGAGTTAATAAAAAAATTATCAATATTTTTTTTAAATATAATATTTTTAGCTATAATAGCAAACTTTTTATTTTAATTTTTAATAAAAAGCTTATATAAAAAATAAACTATATAATTTTAAATAAATTTTTTTTAAAATTACTAAAAAAAAAAGTTTTTAAATAAACAACTTTTAAAACTAGTTAATAAAAAATAATATTATATTATATAGCTTTTTTATAAATAAATTTAAACTATTTAAAACTATAGCTAAAAATTATTTATAAAATAAAGTTATATAATTTAATATAATAATATTTATTTTTATATCATTATTATATATAAAGTATAGATTTTAAATTTTTGTTAAAAATAAACTATATAAATATATCAAAATAGATTATAATATAAAAAATATATATATTGTATTTATAACTGTAACATATATAGCAAATATATAAAATAAAATAAAAGTGTTAGTTTTTTTAAACTTTAATAAAACTTTATAAACAAGTTAAAACTTTAAATCTTTTAAAAATATTTTTTAGTTTTTAGTTATTACTATATATAATAAACTTTTTATAATATAGTTTTTAATCAATTTTAAACTAAATATAAAAATAAGCTTTATATATAAATTTAAGATTTATTTGCAACTATTTTTAATAACTTTAACAAAATTTAAAAAAAAGATATTTATATATAAAAATATAAAATATATTAAAACTTTAGTAAATATTAATTAAGCTTTTAACAAATATTTTAATTTTTAAATATAACAAAAAGTATTTTTAATAATTATTAAAAATATAGTTTAAAATTAAATTATTAGTTTAAATTATATAATTATTTACTTTATATTTTATAGTTTATATAATAATAAAACTATAATAATAATTTTTATATGTAAAATTATTTTAATTAAAAGTTTATAAGCTAAAATATTATTTAAAATAAATATTTTTAACATTAAATAAATCAATATTATTTTATTAAAAAAAATAGCTATTATTTAATTTTATAAAATTACAATTTTTTTAATAGTTTTTTCTAATAAACTTTAAAAAATCAAAGTTTTTATAATAAAATTTATTTATATATTTAAATACTTTTATGCTTTATTTATAATATTATATAAAGTTAACTTTAGTTAAAATTTTTTATTTAAATTGATTATTTAATTTATTTTAATATTTATAGTTATAACTAATAATTATTTTATTTATATTTTAATTTAAAATAATATTAATAAAAATATTATTTTTTTTAAAGTTGTTTAATTAAATTATTTTTATTTTATAAAATTAATTTATAAAAGATATAAAGTAATAAATAAAAATATATTTTATTTAACAATATATTAATTAAAAATAAAAAAAGTTTTTTTTATAAATTATTTAAAGTTTTTTTAAAATTAAAGTTATAAATTTAAACTAAAAAAAATCTTTTTTAAAATTTAAAATTTCATTATTTTTATAAATAATATAATAAAATATTTTATAAAAGTTATTATATTTAACTATTTTAACTTTTAAATTATAAAAGTTTTATATAATTTAATTATTAAATTTAAAAATGTTTTTTAAAATATAAAATTTATTGTAGTTTTTAAAAATAAATCATTAATTTTTTATTTAATTTTTAAATAAAAAAAAAAGATTTTTAAATATAAACTTTATATAGTTAATAATAAAAACTAAAGTATTATAAATTATATTATCAAAAAATTAAAAACTAAAAACCGGGTTTTTTGCAATAAATATTCCGTTTTTTTTAGTTTTTTTTGTTTTTGTTATATAGCGCTTAATATCTAACTTTTATTAAAAAAAAAAATTCAGCGTAAAAGTCGCATAATAGTTAATGTTAAAAAATTTAATAAAATTAATTTTTTTGATTTATATTTTATAAAATTGCAGAAAAAAATATTTAAAATAATATATAGCAAAAAATTTATTTTTATAATAAATGCTATTTTATTTTATTATTAATAATTAATTTATTTATTTATTTAATTAATAATAATAATTATTATAATAAAAAGTCAATTTATTTTCAATTGTTTTATAATAAAGTATAAAAATAGTAATATATATATATAACAACAAATAGATTTTTTTTTTAAACTTATTTATAATATAGACTGTTATTGCAATAATATTTATATAACATTTAAAACTTTTTTTAAATATTATAATAATTTATTTAAAACTTTAACTTTTTTATAAGCAAAAAATATATTTATAAGTTTATTTAAAACTTTTATTAAATTTTTAAATATAGTAGTTTTAAATTATTTTGTTGACTTTTTTAAACTATTTATAATATAAAAACAATTAGCTATAATTATAAAGTTTAAATTTTTTATGTTATTAAAAAACTTGGAAATTTTTTTTAATATAATAAGCTATATAAAAACTAATATTTTTAAATATATAAAAATAGCAAAGCTACTAAAAAAATAAAAAGCTGTTATAATTAAAGCTAATTTATAAAAAAATAATGTAAAAATTAAAATTTAGCAAAAATAATAAGCTTTAAATGTTTTAATAGATATATTTATAAAGCAAAAAAAATAAGCTTTTTATATTATTAAAGCAGTATTAATTAAATATATAATATTTTTTTTTCTTTTTTTTAATAAAAGTTTTATATATAAATTTTAATATGTTAAAATATAATATCGAAATATTAATATATTATATCAAAAACAGCGCTTTAATAAAACTTTAAATTAACAAAAATAAAAAATTGACTATATTTTTTCTATATAATATTATTTAGCTTATTGCTTTTATATTTAAAATATTGTTAAATATTAAAAAGAAATATTAGCTAATTAAAATAAAAGTTTTTAGCTTTATATAAACTTTAAAAAAAACTTGTTATTAAATTAATATCGTTTAAATAAAAGTATATATTTTTATAAATTATTATATTATTATTAATATAATTAAATATATAAATTTAGTAAATTTGACTGTTTTAAATAATAAAAATTTTAAGTTTATTTAAACTATAAAATATATTAGTTGTTTTAAACTAATAGTTTTTTATAAAATTAATAAATTATATATAATATCAAATGTTTTTTTTAAATTATAAGTTTATAATAAATCTTTATATTTTCATTAAAAAAAAGAACTTGATATATTATTAAATAATAAAAATAAATATTCGATCAACTATAAAAACTAAAAACTAAAAAATATAACTAATATATATATAGCTGAAATATTTTCTGTTTTTAAGCTAACATCGGCAGAAAAACTATTAAAAAATAAATAAGCCAAAAGTATAGTTTTGATTTAAATTCTTTTTAAATTTAAAACTTAATTATAGCAAAAATATTTATAAAAATTTAAATAAAAATATATATTTGATATAATTAAAACAAATATTAAACTGAAAAAAAACTAAGCTAAACTTTTATTTTATTTTATAAACAGATTATTATAAAAAATATCTGATATTATAAACCAACTATATATTTTCTAAAACTATAATTAGAAAATATTTGAACTTTTTTATAGTACAAATTATATAAAAAAAAAAGAGTTTGTATATTTTTTTATCAATTTTGTTGTTAACTAATAAAAATTAAAAAAAAATATTTAAAAGCTTGTTTTTAATATGTTATACTAAAGTTTAAATATTATAAACTTTATAGTTTATTACAATTTATTATAAGCTTACTATGTTTTTTTTATATTATTATTATTAATATAGTATTAAAACTATTAATATTTTGCTAAAGTTATAATATTGCGATAGCAATAGTATATAAATACTTTAAAATATTATAAGTTATATTAAAAAAATACGATTGGATATTTATATAATAAGCTGATGTTTTAATTGATCAACTTTTATTAATTAATTAAAAACTACTTAAAATTATTTTAAATAATTAAAACTTTAAATTTTTTGTTAATTTTTAAAAGTAAATCTAAATTTAATTAAATATAAAACTACTATATGCTATAACATATTACTTATTTATTAATAAATAAACTAAACATTTTATTTTAACTATTAAATTTATTTTATGTTATTATTTTTATATATTTAAAAATTAAGCCTAATAAAAAAACGCTATATTAAAGTTGCAATTTAAACTAAATAATATATAAATATTTAATATTAACAAAAGTTTTAACAAACTTATATTAAAATTTATTTTAAACTTTATTTTTAACTTTTTTTACTTTTAAAAAAAACATATCGATATATATTTTTTTATTTAAATAAAAACATATAATATTATAACTATAATTACAATAATTATTAAACATTATTATAACTAAAAATATAAATTAATGTTTTTTTAACTAAAATAAAAAGTTATGTTTTAATTTTACAAAAGCTATAATATATTTTAAGTTATAATTTTGAAAAAAAAATTTAGTTAATAATTTGCAAATTTTTTTAAAATAATCAAACAAATAAAAAAATCAATATATAAATTTAAATTCTCTATTTATTTTAAAATTTATAATGTCGTTTTTATAAATTATTTAAAACTAGTACTATTTATAAATATTTTTAGCAAATAATTTTTACATTTTAAAAAAATATATTTAAAAATTTATAATAAATATATCATTAATAAAAAAAAAACAAATATTTAATTAAATATATTAGTTTAAAATTTAAATATTATAAATAAATATTATTAAAAAATTTAAAACAAAATATAAATAAATTGTTAGCAGATTTTAAAAAAAAAAGCTTATAAAAAAAAAGATTATATTTATAATAAATAGAAAATATTATTAGAACTAAATATTATATATGTAGATTATTTACAAAAGTCTATTGGAATTATATTAGCATATATAATAAAAGTTATGGGTCGGTTAATACTGGCTTGATTACTTAGATAGATTGAGTGGCTCTATTATATAGCTAGATAAGTAACTCTACTTATTGCTGCTTTAGACTGCTTTATATATATATATATAAGCAATTTTTTCGCAAAAAAATCTTTAACTTTTTTTTTATTTTTTTATTTATAGATTTTTTATACAATATAGCTTTATTTATTTAAAGCTTTGTTTTTTTTGTAAGTTTTGTATAACAATTTATAAATTATTTATAAATTATAAAACATAAAAACTGCTTTTAAATATTTTTTAAAAAAAAACCAAATTATAATAAGTCGTTATTATAATATTAATACTTAAAAAATATACTGCTTTTAAACAACAAACTAAAAAACAAGTTAATTTAATTTTTAATAAATTATAACTATTTATAATTATAAATAATAAACAACCTTTTTTAATTTTTTATATAAAAATTAATATTTAAATATATTTTAAAAGATTTAATTAAAATATTTTAATTATTATAAAAGCTAAAAATAATAATAAATGTAATAAATGTAATATTAGCAATAAGTTTAAAAACTAAATAATATTATATATTTTAAAAAAAAAACTAAAATTAAAAAAACTAAAAAATAAATCTAACTTTTTTAATTAAGTTAATATTTTTATATAATATTTTTTTATTTATTATTTTTACTTTTTTATATTTATTATTTTATTTAATTTTTAATAAATTTATTGTTTTAAATAAACAATAAAATCTATTTAGCTATTTTAATTAATTATTAATTATATTATATATATTAATTATTTTTAAAATTTATTTATTTAAATATAAATATAATTTATAATAATTTTTTTTATATAAAAAAAGCTTGATTTAAATTTTTGCTGCAATAAATACTTAAATTATAAATTTTTAAAATTAATATTTTTAAGCAATAAAAAAATATTTTCAATTATATATAATTGATTTATATATAAAAGCTTTTAATTTTTGTTACTTTTTTATTATATTTATAATTAATTTAATAAAGTTTTTAATTTTTATATAATATTATATATATATTTAAAAAAATTTTTATTTTTTATATATATAATATTTTTTTGTTATATTAACTTTGTTATTATTAAAATGTTTTTTTATAAATGTTTTTTTTTATATTGTTTTTTTTTATTTTAATAATTTTATAAAAAAATTTTTTATATTAAAATTTTAATTATAAAACTTTTATATATATATTAAAAAGTTTTTTAAAATATTTATTAAATATTATTAATTATTATAATTTTATTTTTTTTAAATTATTTTATAATAAAATTT